>JACXGM010005615.1:0-28895 GCA_016801145.1 Umbra pygmaea
AGTGTGTCTTCTACTTAGTGTGTCTTCTACTCAGTGTGTCTTCTACTCAGTGTGTCTTCTACTTAGTGTGTCTTCTACTTATTGTGTCTTCTACTCAGTGTGTCCTCTAGTCACTGTGTTCTATACACAGTGTGTTCTCTACTCAGTGTGTCTTCTCAGTGTGTCCTCTACTCCGTGTGTCCTCTAGTCAGTGTGTCCTCTAGTCAGTGTGTCTTCTCAGTGTGTCCTCTACTCAGTGTGTCCTCTAGTCAGTGTGTTCCCTACACAGTGTGTTCTCTACTCAGTGTGTCCTTTACTTAGTGTGTTTTTCACTCAGGGTGTCCTCAACTTAGTGTGTCCTTTTCTCAGTGTGTACTCTAGTCAGTGTGTCCATTACTCAGTGTGTCATTTAGCCAGCAGCATAGAGCCCTGTATTGCACTGCTGGTTTGTTTATAAAGCTAAGCAGGGTCAGGCCTGGTTAGTCCCTGGATGGGAGACCAGTGCTGCTGAAAGTGGTGTTGGAGGGCCAGTAGGAGGCACTCTTCCCTCTGGTAAAAAATGTCACTCCTAATGTCCCAGGGCAGTGATGGGGACATCTGCCCTGCGTAGGGTGCCGTCTTTCAGATGGTGCCCTCTACTCAGTGTGTCTTTTACTCAGTGTGTCTTTTACTCAGTGTGTCTTTTACTCAGTGTGTCTTTTACTCAGTGTGTCTTCTACTCAGTTTGTTCTCTACTCAGTGTGTGCTCTAGTCAGCGTGTCTTCTACTCAATGTGTCTTCTCAGTGCGTCCTCTACTCACTGTGTTCTCTACTCAGTTTGTCTTCTAGACACTGTGTTCTCTGCTCAGTGTGTCCTTTACTCAGTGTGTCCTTTACTCAGTGTGTCCTTTACTCAGTGTGTCTTTTACTGAGTTTGTGCTCTACTCAGTGTTTCCTTTACTCAGTGTGTCCTCTTCTCAGTAAGTCTTCTACTCAGTGTGTATTCTTCTAAGTGTTTCCTGTACTCATTGTGTCCTCCACTCAGTTTGTCCTCTACTCAGTGTGTCCTGTACTCATTGTGTCCTCTACTCTGTCTGTCCTCTACTCGTTGTGTTTTCAACTCAGTGTGTCCTCTATTCAGTGTGTTCTCTACTCAGTGTGTCTTTTACTCATTGTGTTTTCTACTCATTGTGTTTTCTACTCAATGCATCCTCTATTCAGTGTGTCTTTTACTCAGTGTGTCTTCTACTCAGTGTGTTCTCTATTCAGTGTGTCTTTTACTCATTGTGTTTTCTTTTCATTGTGTTTTCTACTCAGTGCATCCTCTATTCAGTGTGTCTTTTACTCGGTGTGTCTTTTACTCAGTGTGTCTTTTACTCAGTGTGTCTTTTACTCAGTGTGACTTCTACTCAGTGTGTTCTCTATTCAGTGTGTTTTTTACTCATTGTGTTTTCTATTCAATGTGTCCTCTATTCAGTGTGTCTTTTACTGAGTGTGTCCACTACACAGCTCTGTCGCCAGTGCAGCTTGCTCTGTTGTGGCCATCCTGGAGGCCAGCCTGACTGGTTTATTGTGGTTAAAGTGCCTCTCCAGCCTCTGCCAATTCAAAGCAGCTGGTAAAACAGTTTGTGATTCCCCTGCCCAGAGTGTGTATCTCATCCTGAATAGGGACAGTCTATGCTAAGGGACTGAGTGTGTGCCCTGCCTTCAGATCATAGCTATGTTGATTATCCTCCACACAGCAGGCACTCCTTGGTCAGCTGATGTTTTTTGAGGTTGAGAATAAAACCGAAATCTAGTTTAACCTACACACACACACACACACACACACACACACACACACACACACACACACACACACACACACACACACACACACACACACACACACACAAGCACACAACACATTGTAGTGGACTCAAGCAGGTTAAAGACCAACATTAGGAACAGTTTTTCAGACATAGAAAGAACCATGTTATGTAGTCTAGTTAACTAGTGTTTACCGCTCTACTCCTCCCTTTACATTTGAACTCTACCCTGTTCCTGTTCCTGAGATGGTGCCTTCTGTTCCCTTTTTTGCTGGAAGTTTCTTCTGGACTTCCCTCACTTTTCCCTTAGTCTTCTTTAAGAAGGATCTTAACCACGATCTGTAAGCACATCCACTCGCTATTTATTGAAAGCCATTAAGTCAATAAATACCATCCAAATACCAGGCTAAATAGCTCCTTAAAAATGGAAATTGGGCCCATGTTTTCATGAACAGCAGTGCCCAGCCTAGCTGCCCGCACTATTTGAAAATACCTCAGCTTTAAGTTCTAATAATTTCAACTTTGATTCCAGAAACTGTGACATCCTGAAGCCCAACATATCGGATTAGAGTGTGGTCATATCATTTCATGAACCAAAGTGGAGGAGGAACTTAGGTAACACTTTATAATAACCATCATTAATAGATGGTAAATTGATAGTTAATTAGTGTTTAATAAATTGTTGTTTCAATATTTACAAATAGTTATTTAACTGTTAAAAAACAATAAAATTATATTTAATAATGTTTAGTTATTATTAATAATGCTATAAATTAACAGTTTATTGTTACACACATTATATAATTTATATTTATTATTAGGTAATGATTAAAAAATATTGTAAACCTTTAAAAAAACGTTTATAAAACATCTATAAACATTACCTAAATAGATGGACCAGATATTCCCATTAATTTGTTAATGGTTAGTAATTTGTTTGTAAACCGTATCCAAACAGTGTTCAATTTGCTGATAAGACAAACTATTATAAGTGCACAGGTCACAGATTTTTTGGAACATCAATAGATCATCAATAGGTTACTTGATGCTTTATAGACCACTAATTCATCATTGACTAATTATTATGAACATCAGTTGCAACTTTATAATGGCCATTCCAAAAATTCATATAGATGGTTTGCAAACCATTTATTTAGTAATTGTAAAGTATTGTAAACATCCGTCGTAACTTTACAATGGCCAACTAGATAACATTTATAGATGGTTCAGAAAGTATTTATTAACATTTTAGCAATGTATTATAATCGTCCGTTTCAACTTTATAATAACCATCCAGACAATATTTATAGGCGGTTTACAAACAAATTACTAACCACTGACAAATTATTACTTATCTAAGTGTCTCTAAACCATTTAGCCACGTATTATAATCATCAATTGCAACTTTATAATAACCATATAGGCCAGCATAATAGAGCCCTGTATTGCACTGCTGATTTGCTTCTAAAGCTAAGCAGGGTCAGGCCTGGTTAGTCCCTGGAAGGGAGACCAGTGCTGCTGGAAGTGTTGTTGGAGGGCCAGTAGGAGGCACTCTTCCCTCTGGTCTAAATATCATTCCCAATGCCCCGGGGCAGTGATGGGGACATCTGCCCTGGGTAGGGTGCCCTCTTTCGGATGGGATGTTAAATGGGTGTCCTGACTCTCTGTGGTCACTAAAGATCCCATGGCATTATTCTTAAGAGTAGCGGTGTTAAACCTAGTGTCCTGGACAAATTTCCAATCTGACCATCATGGCAACCTAATCATCCCTATATCTCAATTCATTCATTCTCCCCTCCCCCCTTCTCCCCAGACCATTGCTGCAAATGAGAAAGTGTTCTCTGTCAACTTGCCTGGTAAAATAAAGGTAAATTAAACTAAACTAATGTTTGGAAACAGTTTACACACCAATTAGTATATATTAACAAAGTGTTGGGAATATCCGGTCCATATATTTAGGTAATGTTTATAGGTGTTTATAAACAGTTCCTTAAAGGTTTACAATTTTTTAATCAATAACCAATAACTAATATTGTATATAATTAATATAATGTGTGCAACAAACAGTTAATTTATGGCATTAATAATGATTAATAAACATTATTAAATATCATTAACAGTAAAATAATTATGTGTTAATAGTGAAATAACAATTTACTAAACATTAGTTAACTATCAAATTACCATCTATAAATTATGGTTATTATAAAGTGTTACCGGAACTTATTGTGTTCTTCAAGTTTGAATAACAATTCTTCCCAATAAATGTTTTATTTATTTATATGCCAGTATTATACTTCTAGTACACTTATGATTAACCATAAGTATGAATTCAATATTTTAAAGTACATTTGAAGTATACGTTCAAAATATACATACCAAAATAATATATTAGAACTATATTTAGTATCAATAAATTACATTTCAATACAATTAACTATACTCTTTTTTGCTTGGGTTGTGTTGGGCGCAGCGCATTCCACATACCATGTGAATGCTTTATGAGTGTGTCAACTCTGGGTGTACCCGAGGATGCTGGGTATAATCCTGCAGCTGGATCAATGATTTAGTGTGCCATTGGTTCTGGGAGAGGGCCTGTCTGGTGCAAGATCAATTTCTCATTTGGGCCGTGACAGGTACATATTTACCCCTCCAATCAGGAGAGTGGTGGGCAGGGAGACCCCACTACTTGTAGGCCTGCAGTGAACTGACAGACACATTGAAGCAGCCAGACAG
This sequence comes from Umbra pygmaea, assembly GCA_016801145.1. Lineage (NCBI taxonomy): Eukaryota > Metazoa > Chordata > Actinopteri > Esociformes > Umbridae > Umbra > Umbra pygmaea. Next base: position 4,503 of record JACXGM010005615.1, read on the forward strand.
TTAGCTATGAAGGCAGCTGGCCTGCTAGAGATAGGAAGGTACTGATCATGTCTTTACAGATCCATGTGGATATAGCAGCTAAGCAGAGACTAACCTAATATGCTAAATATCTCTAGAAGTTCAGACAGATGGACAAGTGTACAGGCATATTTGGACTCTTGGCACCTTTTGGACTGTATTAATTTGCATGCCATAGATCTGTTCTGTTTAGACTGCTGTGTGAGAACCTCTTCATTGTGCTCTTGATTATTCATTCATCGACTCTGGCATTTGTTCTTAATTCATGAGCTGGGCCACTGGTGTTGAATTCACTGGTTGGTCGAACAGGGAGAAAGATATCGTGTGTGCACATGTACGGTGTGCATGCGTGCATTTTGGCATTCTTGTGCGTGAATGGCTGCAGACACGCTCCGTGGCTCCGGGTCCCACAGCGTGTCACTGTAGCTGGAAAGGCACGATGCGATGTGAGAAGAAGGACTGACACAGACACAAAAGAATGACAAGGCTGGAATATTGGGACCAGAAATGCAGGGAGATAACTGGGCATTCATTTTGGGTAAGAATGGATGGGAGATCTGAGTAGATGGTAGTTCTGCTTTCTTTGAAATGGTCTACTGGAAAATAGGAAAGTTAATTTGGCCAGAGGGTTCGGTTAGAGTTTGGGTCTGATAGAGCTGCTGCTCCAAGCCTTTTGACTCAAGGCTCTTTGGTCCCTGGAAGACTGGATATGGAGAGCAAATAAATGATCTTCTGAGTAGAGTTTCCTAGTCAGTTGCAGGTCTTATGAAGCTGAATCATCTTGATTTGTGCTACCTGAAAGAAACATGCTGTTTTTTGCTGCTGTCATGGTGGTTTCTGCCTTTGTCTTGCATATTGTAAAATAAGACGTGAGCATGAAGAGTTGGGAGAAGTATGAGGCACTTCTCCGCTTCTGGTCATAATGTGACTTATTTGTGTTAATGACATTGTATTGATTGAGTACTAATGGGAGGCCTGGTCAGTGTGTGGGACCTTGGCAAATCAATACAGAAACGCATCCATTGACCATGAATAATTTTTGAGATGTGAACCAGTGTTAACCTTCACAGAGCGATAGTGTTTTAGCCTTCACAGAGGGTTCTGACATTTAATAATAGACAAAACGCACCCGTTTGATCCTCTGGACCATGCTAGATGGTCAGCTTATGTTAGTGGATATTGTCTAATCACACTCAAATGGCACTTCAACATGCACACATTACATATATGAGCTACAGTATTTGTATAGTGTGTACAAAACAATTCTGAATCCCACAATACTCCTTTTTACGTAAACACTTATACACACTTCATCAAAGCGAGGACTTTTGCTGTTTGATGCTGCTACTTGTTGATTTTGTGCCCAGACTGTGTGTGTGTGAGTGTGTGTGTGTGTGTGTGTGTGTGTGTGTGTGTGTGTGTGTGTGTGTGTGTGTGTGTGTGTGTGTGTGTGTGTGTGTGCGCGCGCGTGCGTGCGTGTGTGTGGTAGACTGTTCATACTTAACCAGCTCTCTACTCTGGTTTTCCGTTAGGATTGAAAAAGCGGACCAGGAAGGCCTTCGGGATACGGAAGAAAGACAAGGGAGACAAGGACAATGACTCGGCGTAAGTCTCCCAGGGTTACCGCACACGCACACACACTCTTGTTTTTCTATATTTGAAACTCACCCTAGAGCTAAAAGTAAAGCCTAACTTCTGACCCTGTCTCTAAATTTAAGCCATACTGCCCAACGTTAACATTACCCTCATGCCTACGAAATGGCTTTTGTGTATGTGTGAAGTTGTCCCGGGAAGGCCTGTATTGATGGCTATTATACTAGGTTGCTTTGCTAACTGTCCTTTTTGTTTGATGTAAATTATTGTTTTATTATGGACTCTTTAGTTTATATAGAAAATATTGTACAATATGGATTCTTCATATTGTCTTCATATTTCAGTAGAGAGTATTGTATTATTTGGCATCCTCTGTTAGAACACAAACCTCAGTATAAAATCAACACTTACTTTATATGGACTTTTGTATGATATGGGCTATTAATTACTATTACTAATTTAATTACTATTACTTTTGTATGATATGGGCTATTAAGTTTGAATAGACACTGGTTCTGATGCAGGTGGATTTCAAGGTCCTTACATTCCCTCTTTCCCTGCCCCTCTTTTCTTTCACTTTCACAGGGGGTCCCCTGACAGAGAAGGGGGCGTAAGTAAAATAAAATCATCAATGTTTTAGTGAAAGCATTAATAGATCAACTTTCTTCAAATGTGAGATGTCCATAATAAGTTATTGAATTGACCAAAATATGAAGCTTATGATGACTGTTTAACAACTTGATGTCTCAGTTTTTTGTGTTTAAATATATAATGTATATAAATTTATCACAGACTTAAATACAAAGGTCTACTGTTTAAATTGTCTGATGGTTTGTGAGGTATTGACGTCATTTAAATGATTTGATTTGGATTGTGTTGTCTTTTCTGTATAATATCATCAGGATCTTCAAGATGTTGAATCGGTACTGACCACCGTTATGCTTCCCTCTAGTGCCATAGTTACTGTAGCAACACTCCATACTACTAGACTCAACTAGACCATAGTTTATTAACAGTTTTTGTCTTGGGACATAATGTGTTTTTCCTAAAGATTCTTTTGGGGTATTTGTAGTATTTTTATTGTAAGGACAGGAGGAAGCAGAACTTATGGGGACAGGATGGGGAGACTGAGAGGAAGGGTAAAGATGGCTGAGCCAGTGCTCGAACCTGCATCGCCAGGGGGAATTTGTGAACCGGAGTCAGTAGCTTAGACCACAACACACAATCTGGTATACTTGTGACCCAAAATTCTGTCAAAATAATATGTGAAAAAAGAAAACCATGCTATATTGATATACAAAATGTTATTAGAGAATGCATTCCTACCTAATACGTGGACAATAATTTCATATTTTGGTTGCTCTCCAAGTTATACATTTTGGCCCAGACCTCCTGTGCTGTGATGAAAGCAGAATGGCTTGGCCAGATGTGCTTGAAGCACGCTGTGGGCTGCTATGAAAAGGCACCACTGAGCATCACGAAATTGGAAAGGGATAAAAATGGGGTTAAAGCTCAAAACTGTGTACTCTATACAATATATTCCTTTTTTCAGTTGCTTTTAATCCCATCTTTCTTCCCCTCCCATTTTCAAGACATTACTTTTTCTATAAATGATAATTTATATATTTTTTCATGTGTTTGTGTGAATTATTATTGTAGAGACCCATTTAAAACCTCTTGAAACCCATATTTGTGTGGCAACCCAGCAGTTCAGATCCATATTTTTAGAACTTCCGTAGGTTACTGTAGGTGCATAGTTACTATTGCAATCAGTTCTGGTGTATCTACAGTAGCATGTAGTTGCTAGTGAATAAGCATAGTTTTTGTAATAGAACATCAGCTGAACCACCAGGGTCTGATAGGATGTTATGTCTTTCTGTTTTCAGTCACAAAAGAAGGCCAATGGGGCTGCGGTCAACGGATTTTCTGGAGAAATCGACTGGGACCGATATGTAAGAAACCAGCGTTATGCTACTACACATTTTTACTTTCTCAAACTGTACATTCAACACAATAAATGTACCTTCTGTGAAGAAGATATTCCTGGGGGTCCGCATTGGCCACGGCACTCAGTGGTTCGAGCCTGACTATGGCATCTCCGACTTTGCCCGGACCTCCAACACGAGGCAGCGCTAATTGGCATAGCACTGCCTGGTGTTTCAGATAGATAAGTCAGATTATATACCTTACCATTTCGCTCTCCAGCGACTCCTTGTGTGCAGATCAGCGCCTGTGAATGGAGGTATGGTTGGTGAACGTAATCATCCCGTACATGATCCAACTAAAGGCTTCCGTGTTGAATGAGCAGTGTGAAAACATATCGGCCGGCACGGCGACATTTGGTGGGATGAACCATGTGAGCGTTCCTCACCATTCCACATCTGTCGAGGAGGGTTCGCAAAGTTGCCAACAAGGCAGGGTTAGTGAGGAAAAATTGGACAACAACAGTTGGGAGGGGAGAAAATGGGGCGGGGGAGAAGATATTCAGTCATGCTGAAAATTCAAATGCTATATCAATGGTGCAATGGTGCATCAGCTTTGGGGTCAATTCAATTACAATGAAATTATTCCGGAAGTAAACCAAATTAAAATAATTCCAATATAAATGAGCCCAACTCTGACATCTTGGTCTACATAGTGTGTTTGTACCTGTTTCTATGTGTGTTTCAGAATGCCCCTCCAGTAGATGAAGAAGGGTACAGTCTACGGCCAGACGAGGAAGATGGGCCAGGATCAAATATCCTTTATCATCTACGTAGGGGTTAAAGTGGATTCATCCGCAAGTATGAGACCTAGTATTTTAGTCCACGTAGGACCGCAGACAATAATCATAGAATTACAAAGAGTATGTTACATACATATAACCCTTCATATACTAGGTGCCTCTGCTGACTACCCATGTCTGCACATTTGTACTCTCAACAAAATTGCAGCATTCAGAAACTATCACCATGTTAGTCATTTTCATTCAGCTGACATGCAGTTAAGTCAGTCATGCTGTTTATAGTTTAATTACCTTTTAATTGTCATGATATTCGAATTGTACTGGTATGGCATAGTATAATATCAACACATTAATCATAAAGTGGAAGTGAGATAAATCCTTAATGCGTCTAAAAATGCACCCAAATCAATTGTCTGCACATATAGTATGACCTGTTCTACATTATTACAATCAGCTATAATTAGTTGTTTGTACTCTTATTGACCCTGACTCTGACAGTTACTACCATTAGTATTTGATACACTGGATAGTGTTTTCCCATAAAATGTATTTCTACATAAACTTGTGTTCGTACCTTTCCAATATTTTACTTGTCTGTCAGTTTCACATTGTTGAATTGTTCTATCGACAGAAAGACTCAATAATTCCAAAGGTAAGGGTAGGGAATGCAAGCCAATTCTTTGTAAAACAGAAACTTTGGTAGTTCATTCTTAATCCTCTCTCCCTTGCATACATCGCACCACTCTTGGTTTAGCTGACCTTTTGATGCAGATCAGAACATAGCCTATCATTATGGATTTTTTATTGTGTCACCGAATGTGTGCATAGCCTAGTAGTCTGTGGTACATTTATGTATCTAGTTATTAGCTACTGTAGCTAAGTGGGGTTCAAGTTATAAGTTGTCAAATTATCAAATAAGTTACTATTGTACAGGTAAATGTACATTAGATGAGACCTGTGTGCAATTAATGTTTTAAAAAAATGCATGCAAATCAACTGCTGTTCTGTCAGGAGATACTATTCCTTATCTCTTGGTTAGAAGCTGCACTGAAAAATATATATAATTGATCCAAAATTTGAGCAATGATCACACATATATTTTTATGCTTACCCAACATAAATTAAATATATTTGTTAAACCCGTGATTTGTAGGTTGTCCCAGTAAATGTTATTCAATCTAGTTTAACATTTATTTTTTAAGTTGAGCATCACAGCCAATCATCACATTTTAAGTTGAGTCAATGTAAATAATCAAATTAGTCATATTTGCATAACTCCCAGCATGCCTTCCTAAGGAAATGTGGCAGATACCAACTTTTGAGTATTAACAGCTATCATACCACACTGACAGTCACTTCAAGATTCTATTTTTACAATTTAGAATATGCAACTGGTAGAACATGCAGCAGCTGTAATATTTTTTCACCCACAACTTGCAGTGGAAAGAACTGCAATGGTGAAATACTTACATGTTTCACAAGATTAGCTAAACTACATACATGGGAACACTCTTCTCAGTAATGATCGCAATAAATTTAACCACTTACAGTTTGTATTAGGTTTGAAAAGTAAACATTATAATTATAATTTAATAATCAAACAAAGTAATCAATACATGAATGCATAAAGCAGAACATACATTAAAACAAACAATTCTTAAAAAGAATTGCTTGCAGAAAAGCATGCTGGGAAATGTCAGCACTTGAGCGAAAATAGTGTAACCTATAAAATATGCTTTGAGTCAAGACAAAATGTTTAGGTTTGCACTTCCCAGGCAATTTTAATTTAAATTAAAAATAAAAGGTTAGAGAATAAACTTGTATTATTTTTAACTGAATGGAATGAGAATAAATGCGTTGGATGAACAACCACTTGTCATATTTTTTTCAGTGTGGTGTTTAGTATTCTCTAGTGTTGTAGATTAGAAACATTCTCTGAAGTGACATTTACACTAGATACATATGTAGGATCAGCTTTGCCTCACCAATCATTACTTTAATGAAACACCTCGCAGCCCAGCGGGCCAGATTTAGCCAACAGGCTTTATTTTGTCCATCCCTGTTTTAAAGGCACCCACACTCTACTCCTTGAAACACAATGTATAGCCTAGAAACTTCAGCTGTCAAACTCTTACTGTCCTTAATAGAAACCCACCTGGTCCCAAACCTCCCAAGGAGCACTTCTTCTCCTCCAGTGAGTCGGAGGGAGAGGAGGACCACCGGAGAAAGTTTAAGATCAAGATCAAACCTCTACCAGCAGAAAGTGCCTGTCTGGCCCCATCCGTAGATGAACTCAAAGCCTCCATAGGCAACATAGCTCTGTCACCATCTCCTCAGGTGAGTTCCGGAAGCCTCTTGGGGCCATGATCTCATTTTCTTCTGGATTTGAATAGATTGAATAGAGCTGTAGAAATGTAGTTTTTAAATCTGTTGGACCATTTGTGCTTGCTTTGCTGTTCTGGGGAATTCAGCCTACAGCTGACTTCACATTTCTTACTGAATTTAGGTGTTTCTCATGAGTTTCTTACTGAATTTAGGTGTTTCTCATGAGTTTCTTGCTGGGTTTAGGTGTTTCTCGTGAGTTTCTTACTGAATTTAGGTGTTTCTCATGAGTTTCTTACTGGGTTTAGGTGTTTCTCATGAGTTTCTTACTGGCTTTAGGTGTTTCTCCTGAGTTTCTTACAGGTATTATGTGTTCTCATCAGTTTCTTACTGGGTTTATGTGTTTCTCATCATTTTCTTACTGGGTTTATGTGTTTCTCACAACACATTTCTTACTGTACATGTCGTTGCCATTGCACTCCTGATGTGCCTTTGTGACAGTGAAGGATAGTGTCTCTTATTCATGTGTGGCAGTGAGTTAGGGAGCCACTGGCGTGTGTCTGTCCTCAACTACATAATAAACTGTTGGTCCGCAGAGACAATGAAAGAGAGATACAAAGGAAGAGAAACAGGCAGACTGAGAGAGAAAGAGTTAATGTTCCCAGGCTGGTCTTAAGCAGTCTGCTGTGACCTCAGTGGACTACCAATTACTGAAGTGGAGTTCAACACCAGGCAGATGTCTCTATGAAGCCCACAGAAACAAATAACTGTTTCCAACTGCCAACAGTGGTACTGAATCTGAGCCAATTTGAACCGAAGACGGAATTTGGCTGATTCAGGGTCAGATTCCCACACCGCAATGACAACCCGATTAGCTTCAACCCAACTTAAAATACATACTGTATGTAAAGCCACAAATTAGCAGAGTGATCCAAGTATGAACGAAAAGGGAGTGGTGTTGAAGGTGTTTCTGTTTGGAAAAGCCCCACCACACTCCAAACCCCTCCCTCTCACTAACAGTTAGCTCTGATGTCAATCCTGGTGTAAATAATTCAGTCTGGAAAGTGGGTGTACATAATGATACATTGAGGCGCTGTCCTTTACATGAAAGGACAGTCTGTGGTCATAGGAGAACCTTACAGACTCAATAATTTAACCATACACTGCTGCTAGCTAGCATCTAGATTGCTAACCTGGAACAGAGACGTGTGCTGGTTGTTTCGTTGTCTTTAGGTTTATCTGGCTTTGTACAAGTTTGAAAATAGTTATCATAGAGTAGCAGACAGCAGCTTAGCCTCTATGCTCCAGGAGACCTATAGTGTGTAATTGTAGGAATTGTAGTAAGAATAAATAATTGCCACGTGAAATTAATCTGTGACCCATCATGGCAAAACAATTGGTACACTCTGAAAACGTATATACAGATAGAGTATACTTCAAATTCAGGATTATAAATTTGCTTCTGGTAAAGGAAAAGGTTTCTCAGAAATAGCTAAACTAGATGGCAGCTCTTCATTTTTATTCTTCAGGAAATGGAAGAAATGATTCCACTCTACATAACTTTGTTTTGTAAAGGTTTAGAGTGGTTCTTAGAGTAGCAAGTAATGTATAGAGACATTGATTATGTCCTTTTCCCTGTAGGTTAAAACATCTCCTATAGTCCATTGTTAAAACATGGCTAGAGAAAATTCTACAGTTGCACTTGTAGATCATGGACAGCTGCCATTGTTTTTTAAGATCATAACAGCCATGTGATACATGCCCGGACAGTGTAGAATTAGGTCTTGGATAGACTTTCAGAAGGATTACCAGTTATCCCAGGTCTTTTACCTACCTTATGATAGAGATGTATTCCAAAGCTACAGTTGTAACTCCCATGCCTCTTTCCTGAACTCTCCAGATTAAGCCTATACCAATTTGGATCTCCTCCATTTAGTTTAAACTCTTCACTATATACAGAGTAAATGTTTCCTTTAGTCATTAATTAAACTTGAGCTCCATGTTGGACCCTCAGTCCCCTTTACAACGCTGTGCTAACCAAGGTAGCCCTGGCAACGGTTACCATGCAACTTGTTAAGGACAGCTGGGATAGGGAGCAAAGCTTTAAACGAACTAAACCACAACAAGAGGTTATTTACATTTTTCTTCCACATGCTTTCTCTCGCACCCTGGTATTCTCTCCTCTCTTCTGTCTCACTCCTTGTCCCCCCTGATGCCCCTGTGCTGACTTGAATATGTGTTGTTGATGGGGCACGGTGGATAGCACTGTGGCCTCACAGCAAGAAGGTTCTGGGTTCAAACCCCGGTCGTCCCGGGCCTTTCTGTGTGGAGTTTGCATGTTCTCCCCGTGTCTGGGTGGGTTTCCTCTGGGTGCTCTGGTTTCCCCCACCATCATCAAAAAAACATGCAGGTTAAGGCACTGGCTTAGATCTGGAGTTGGTCCCCGGGCGCTGTAAATGGCTGCCCACTGCTCCCTTGAGGGATGGGTCAAATGCAGAGAATGAATTTCGCTACATGTATGTGTATGTGACTAATAACGTACCCTTACCTTACCTATTTTACCTTTCAAGTCAAATGTTGAAAATGAAAACATTGTAAATGAAGTTAATGATATATGGAGAAATTGACAGACAGTAGATAGTGGAACTTCACAGAAGAAACAGGCTGTATACCTGTTTGTTTTGTCAGTCAGAATTTCGTCTTGTATTACCCATGCCTGATCCCTGCTATAAAATCATGGTGTATGATAGTGTTCTAACATGCTGTCTCTTCTCCCCTGTCTCTCTGCCCTCATCCTGTCTATCTTCCTTTCTGCATCGTCTTCTTCCTCATGATGCTAACTTTAATAGAGGAGTAGTCCGGTAAGCCTGGGACCTGTGGTACATTTTTATCTGTCTATTTATTTCCTTTGGACAATATTTCTCCCTGCTCTTTTCTCTGTCTCTGTGCATGTATGTGTTGCCTGTTTCTGAGTCAGCTTACTCAATTCCTCTGTAAGGGACATATTATTGAATGCTAGCTGGGTAACCATTGGTCCTCCTTGTGTTAGTACTGTGTGTGTACATGCTTTTTTTTCTTCAGTTGAGGCTTAACTAACGCTGGTCTGCTGATAATGTGGAAGACGGATAAAGTTAAATGAATCTCTGCTGGGCGGTATGACCAAAAATGAATATCACAGTATCTTTCAAAATTCTACTGGTTTCACGGTATATGACAGTATTTTTTTTTCATGCATAATCAAGTGTTCCCAACATTTTCGATTGGTTGAGAGTGGAATTATTGCAGTAGATTGACTTAGGATGGTCTTTTTTACTGTCATGATGAGTGAATATTGTAAAATAATTCCACACTAGTAGTAACACAGGTTTGCATGGCCCCAGAAAATTGTGCTAAAAGATTCTAATTAAGTGAGAATCAGAATGCGCTGAAGTTAACCTCATACATTTTTGATATTCCAAGATGTGCTTGCGGCTAAAGTGGTGAAGTTAATTGCTAGTGTTGCCTCATGTGACGACAACTTTACCCTGACAACACGTGCATAAAATGTCTGTTTGGTCAACGTTAGATTTTTTTTAAACCAAAAAAACTCCAAACAACAGATGCGGCTCTTCTTTTTGGCAAAAAAAACTACTAGTTCTGCAGCATCCACCTTTACCGTAACATAAATGTAACACCAGAGCACTACTGTATACCCTCACCACGCCTCACAGTCGCAACATGCATGTTTAGAAGCACAGTGTTTCGGACATTATGTATTCAAATACACCGGTATGGCGGTATATTTAAAATTCATATCCTACCAAAAATATACACCTGTATTCAGTGTGAACTGGTATACCGCCCAGCACTACCTGTGCTACATATATTTATTAATCAGAGTTATCAATCAAAAGTAAACATAATGTGAGGCCCTCTGTTTTGAATGAACCAATCAAATCATTTCTGCCTCCAAGGCAGATCTGCCTGGAGACCACTTTACAATAACTAAAACTCCAATGAGCCTGTTACATCACTCGAATCACTCCCAGTTCACTGCTCCCACTGCTGAAGAAAAACTCTGAAGGGAGGAGAGAGAGAGAATTATGCAGACAATTGCAAGGAAAATGGAGAAGGGCAAAAAATCATGCACATTTAAAAAGGCAATTGGGAATTAATCAAGGCTGACATAAAAAAGTAGCTCCAGCTCTGCGGGATTCATCTGGGTGAAACCACAGCAGGGCCATGGATAACCTGAGTCATTATGCTGTTTGGATGACTGTGAGTTCTGTCTTTACATACACGTGCACCCACGCGCATGACCAGCTCACACGTGTAAATGGGTCATCTGTGGCTGCTGAGCTTTGTGGTTTCTCCTCTGTTATGGATGGTGGATTTCTTGAAGCACATTCAGGTTGTGTCTCATGCATATTGTTGAAAAATACACTTCCATTAGTAAGTCACTTAATACCCTTCAAAATATGCTTCCATTAGTAAATCGCTAACCATAAATCACTGAATATTTAAAAGGGTGATGGCACTACCGGCCTATCAAAATGTTGCAGAGCTCTGCTTAACCTGTCCATTTATTATTTCACATATTATTGTGTCCTCTGCCCCTGTCCATCAGCAGTAGCCTACATTTGAGTGTATCCACTCCAAGCTATTCTGATCTTTTCTATACAGATTTTTCCACCAGGAAATTAGCTTTGCAGGCGCCTAAGCAACCAGGGCCCGTATTCATAAAGATTCTAAGAATCCTCTTAGAAAACTCCTAATTTAGCTTAAAAACTTTTACGTAGGAGTCTTAGCTTAAGATCGATTCCAGACCCATCTAAGAGCAACTCTGAGCAAGAAAAAGACAAAAACTCTTATCTTAGTGAGGAGGCAGGGCTGACTCCGTTGCTATGTATGACACAATCTTTTGAAGACTGTGATTGGTTGGTTGTCCAAGAAAGAAAAATCTGAGCGATTTTAAGTAGTCCGTGAAACTGTCACGGATTTAGAAGTTATATCATCCGTGGCAGTTTCACAGAATTTTCTGCCATTCCGTGAAACTGCCACAGAGTTTGAAGTTAAGTGTCCGTGGTAGTATCACGTATTTCGGAGATCACGTTGAATAATTCGGATGTGGGATCCATCAATTACTCCGACAACAAGGCTGCTATATTCATAAATGCAGTTTGTTATGCCTGCAAGGTGGGAATGTCCAGTGGAAAGGAAATGCACTGCGACACAATAAGAGGTTCTGAAAGTGCTGTAATTGTTTGTGTGATCACTCTGCTTACAGAAGTTTGTGACAAACCCAAGTCATCACTGCTACATTGTTGCATTTTCCCAGTTGCCAAATATCTTAATGTAGTGATTACTTTCATTTCTGGCACTATGACATTTCTGCGCTGTGTCAGAGATGTTAGCGTGTCTCTCGGTCACAAACATGATCCCTGCACGATCTAATCTGTAGCGTATTGACTCACTGTCATCCGTTGTCTGCAACACATTTCTTCTCCCTCTTCGTAATTCCACCGTCTTCTCCTCTACTGAAGGATCTCTTAAGCCTCTTAAAAGTCCTCGTCTGTACTCCTACCAATTTTGGCCTTAGGACCTCTTTTAAGAGTTAAGATGCTTTCTGAATTACTTTTTTCTCTACTATGATTTTTTTAAATTTTAAGAGTAAACGCCCACATTTCTAAGAATTTTCTTAGAATTGTATCACTAGGAGCTACTCTTTGCATTAAGATTCTTTATGAATACGGGCCCAGATCTTTTCTCAAACAGCAGCCACACCACATTGGTATCGGAACAGAACAGCAGGCACCTCCACATAGACTTTCATGACCCTAAGTGTTTCATGGCACTCTTATTATTACATTTTCTTACCCATTGTTTTCTGTGATATATGATGTTTTTTGCATCTTCCTTCATCATAGCAACTTCCAGACTTGCTTTGAGAAGGTTTTTTTTTAGAAAGTTTTGAGAAAGTGTAATTTCACAGAGGATATTTCAATTCATCACAATACTTTGATATTATGTTTATTATTTAGCTGTACTGTATATACTCTTTTGCTTGTGAATAAATAACTGATGATGTTTTAAACTTTAGGGTACCTTTAACTTTAAAAAATGTAGACTGACATTTTGCAACTTCAAGTGAAAATGTTGTCCTGACAGTGTATCTGTTCTGTATGCAGTAAATGTTGTCCTGACAGTGTATCTGTTCTGTATGCAGTAAATGTTGTCCTTTGACTGAACTGTTCTATTGGCATTGTAACTGTTGTCTTTTGACTGAACTGTTCTGTTGGCAGTGTAAATGTTGTCATTTGACTGAACTGTTGTGTTAGCAGTGTAACTGTTGTCATTTGACTGAACTGTTCTGTTGGCAGTGTAACTGTTGTCATTTGACTGAACTGTTCTGTTGGCAGTGTAACTGTTGTCATTTGACTGAACTGTTCTGCCTTGTATCTGTTGTCCTGAGGGTCAATTTGTGCTGTTGGCAGTGTAATTGTTGTCCTTTGACTTAACTCTTCTGTTGGCAGTGTAACTGTTGTCCTTTGACTGAACTGTTCTGTTAGCAGTGTAACTGTTGTCATTTGACTGAACTGTTCTGTTAGCAGTGTAACTGTTGTCTTTTGACTGAACTGGTCTGTTGGCAGTGTAACTGTGGTCTTTTGACGGAACTGTTCTGCCTTGTATCTGTTGTCCTTTGACTGACCTGTTATGTAGGCAGTGTAACTGTTGTTGTGTGAGTCTAACTGTTCTGTTGGCAGAGTTACTATTGGGGTGTTGGTGTAACTCTTCTGTAGGCAAGGTAACTGTTGTTGTGTGAGAGTGTAACCCTTCTGTAGGCAGTGTAACTGTTCTTTGTTTCAGAGATGTGCTTTACTGATTTGTCACTCTCTGACCAGGTGTCTCTTCTCTCTTCCTTTTTGCTGGTCACAGAGACGTAGCCCGGTAAGTATCCACCATACCGTGCATGTCCCTTGGTCAAATGACATACTCTTTATTCCCCTCTGTGGTTTCTGTAGCTCACTGAAGCATTGAAGAGTAGATGGTTGAAATGGAGAAAACAGTTTTCTGTGATTCAAGGAAAGTGGCTTCTGCAGTGTCCCTGTCATACAAGGCTTTAAATTCACAGAGGGAATCTGAAAAATGTTTTCTTTATTACTTGTACTCTCTCTCCTCACTTCGAACTGAAGGAAATGGTCTGCTGGCTTCCCCTTGACATAGGGGGAAATGGGAAGAGGGGAGTGGACCCAACAACTCTAACCAGCTGAATCCATTGATCTTTCACTTCAGCTCCATTTCCAACTGAATGGGCTCCTCTTTCCATCTCCCTCTCCTCTCTTTCCTTCTCTCTCCTTTCTTACTAACATGCAATTCTGTCTTGGTGTCTGTATTGCCACTCAGTCTGTTCACCTCTAGTGTTCCCTCTCTCTCTCTACCATTGTTCATCTCGATGTTGTTCAGGGTGCATAATGTCTTGGGCTCACATCAAGCACCTTTTTATCTGTCTCTATCTTTGCCTACTGAACTCAAACATGTTAATGGTTTATAATTCATGGATGCTATAGGAAAATTTACTGTATATAATATACAGTTATTTTTAGTAGTGTAAATGACTAAACTTTATTCTGCTATCACAGTACACCTTTAGTCAGTCAGATATATATTGTACTCTGATCAAAAAATTTAAGGGAACACTCAAATTGCACATCAGGTTTCGATAACCAAAATGATAAATATCAAAATATTTACTGTACATTGTGTAATTTTTGGGAACAAAATGACCTAACAACAGTCAGTGGAGACCAAAAAAAACAACCAATTAAGGGGTGGATTCAAACTCACACCGAAAATCAAAGTTACTCCCAGGCTGTTCTAACTTCCATGAATTTATCACAACAACTGATAATGTGATTTAGTGGTGTCTATGGCCCCCACATACCTGTATGCACTCCTGACAATGGTCTAAGTATGCTCCCGATGAGACGGCAGATGGTGTCCTGGGGGATCTCCTCCCAGATCTGGATCAGGGCACCAGTGAGCTCCTAGACAACACCAATACATAACGTCCCAGAGGTTCTCAATTGGATTCAGGTCTGGGGATTGTGAGGGTCAGTCAATGGCATCAGTGCCTTCATCATCCCAGACCTGCCTACATACTCTGGCCACATAAGGCCGGGCATTTCTATGACCTTCTACGGCCCTGTCCAGTTCTCTTCATGTAATGGCCCCTCTCCTGGTTTCTCCTCCATGCTCTTGAGACTGTACTGGGAGACACAGCAAACCTTCTTGCGACAGTATGTATGAATGTGCTGTGCTGCAGGAGCTGAACCACCTGTGCAACCTGAATGTACATCCTCATGCTACCAGTAGTGACAAGGACACTAACAAAATGCAAAACTGAAGAATCAATCAGGAAGGATAAGGAGAGAGCAATTGTCTGTGGCCACCACCTGCAAAACCATTCCCGTTTTGGGGGTTGTCCTGCTTTTTTTCCGTCCAGTGCACCTGTTGTCACTTTCACTTGCACCAAAACCAGTGACATTGATTCACAAAGCAATGAATGCTTCATAACTGAACATATTGATATTCTGAAATTTGGTTTTGTGCGGTGACGATTGAGTGTCCCCTTAATTTTCCTGGGCATTGTGTTTATAAACACTAATCACATTTTAAATTGGGCATCTCAACTAATGTTTATTTCTAATATGCTAAGGCCACTTGCTACTAGATTGTTCTACATAATTTCTGTTGGCAGTAGAGAGATCAGACCTACTATTAGTCAACCATTTCCCTATGGAGACAGTTGCTAAGCAGGACCGCCAATTGTCTTGTCCGATTAGCTCTTTCTAAGGCTGTAAAGACCATCGGCTCACCTTCGCTAGTGGACCCACATTCTCTTGAAAATGCTGCATGTACTAAGATCATTCAACATGTTGGGAGTTGTGAATTTTAAATTGTAATTTGTGTTTGCATATTTTCAAATGTGTGTTTCCATTACAGGGTTTGATAACGAAGGACTCCAGTAAGTATCTGCATGTTCCCTTCATGTTTTCTTTAAAAAGAGACACATAATAAAATGCCTAAAGTTTGTGTGTATCAGGACATTATTTGAGTGAAACATTGTGGGTGAACCTTTACTCAGGTGAAGAGATGCAAGTCGTTCGGCCAAGGCGTCCTGCCCCCATTGAGGTTCCCATGCTAGCAGCCCCGGCGCTACAAGCCTCCAGGTATGTTTTTACCTTTCTGACATAATCTGGCCTAAATGCTGCAGCAATTATGTCATTCACTGATCTCAACATTCATTAATATTCCAGGGTTTGAAATACATTCATCTTTTACTTCTGGTAATATCCTTCCTTCCTCCGTGACATGAACACATGTTCTGTATAGGGAGTCTGTATCGTTGTGTGACTACACTCCTACTCTGTTCTTACCACTCTGTGCTCTTTCAGCTGCACCAAAATAAGCCACCGGCTCATAAACGTATCTGTCTATCCGTCTCTACCTCTCAGAAGTAAGAGAGCCCCAGTAGGAGCAGTACCAGAGAAGACAGCAGCCCCAGTACCAGAGAAGACAGCAGCACCAGTACCAGAGGACACGACAGCCTTATTTGGGCCTCCGCTGGAGACCACATTCGGAGAGCAGACATCCGAAGGTAAAACCCTCTTCCACGTACGGCTCTGTCCTGGTGGTTCTTTAATGTTGGGTTGGGTGGTAGTGTGCACTTGTGTGTGTGAGCATGCCTAGTGTGTGTTCGTGCGTGTCTGTGTATCCATCTATACTCTGGTTTGTTGTGATTGATTACTGTAATGACACTTTGTAATGATTCGTTTGTGGCACTGAAAACACTGCAGATGAATGTGGCCAACAAGATGGATGATGCCTATTGCCCGCTGGCCTTTGTGCCACCATTAAAGACACTAAACCTTTTCTCTGTCAGCTACACACACTGCCTCTATGTTTTTCACACTCAACCCCACAATCTATACAGGATAGAAGTCAGAGGCACTACACAATCTATACAGGATAGAAGTCAGAGGCACTACACAATCTATACAGGATAGAAGTCAGAGGCACTACACAATCTATACAGGATAGAAGTCAGAGGCACTACACAATCTATACAGGATAGAAGTCAGAGGCACTATCACAATCTATACAGGATAGAAGTCAGAGGCACTACACAATCTATACAGGATAGAAGTCAGAGGCACTATCACATCAAATTAGATTCCACCATGATTTGTTTGCTGTTGTGGTTCCTCCCCTCTCACAGCCAGACTTTTGTTCTGATTCTGTTCTGATTCTGTTCTGATTCTGTTCTGATTCTGTTCTTATTCTATTCGGATTCTATTCTGGTTCTATTCTGGTTCTATTCTGGTTCTATGCTGGTGGAATAATCACTGCAGGATCTGACTGGACTTGCTGAAGCATTCAGTAGCATATTTCACTACATACATTCTGGATAAAATTCAAGACCACTGCAAATTCTTCATAAATCAACGTAATTGAAAACCTCTTAAAAGTGATAAAGAGGAAGATGGATGGTCACAAGCCATAAAACAAAGTCGAGCTGCTTGAATTTTGTGAAAGACTGGTGAAGAGCACACCAACACACACGAAAGACAATAATTATTATACAAATATTATTATTCCACTAAGTTAACACATTAGTAATGTGAAAATGAATATTAACTTATTTTCTTTGCATTGTTCGAGGTCTATTTTATTTTGATCATTGGTTGACATTTTCTGTATAAAAATGCTCTAAATGACAATATTTTTATTTGTAATTTGGGAAAAGATGTCAGTAGTAGTAGATTGGGGCGTCAGATGGCTCAGTGGTTAGGGAGGCAGACTTGTTGTCAGAAGTTTGCCAGTCCCGACTGGGCCAAATGTAGTTGTGTCCTTGAGCAAGGCACTTAACTTAATCGCTCCCAGGTCGTTGCTGTAAATAAGAACTTGTTCTCAGTGAAATTACCTGGTTAAAGGTAAAAAATATTTATTTTATGGAATAAAACAAACATTATCACATATAGTAATTGTAAAACCAGAGACGGTGGTCTCTTAATATTTTCTAGAGCTGTACACATGTGATGTCCCTACCTAGTTTACATAGCTAATGTCAACACATACATACTGTAGTGTAGCTAATTTAACTAATAGGGTAAGATGGGGTAAATAGATGGGGTAACTAGATGGGGTAACTAGCCCTCAGCTTTTTTTTCAACAAAAAAGATTGGTGAAAAATGTGATGCAGATCATTGCCATGCTTAGGCAAATTACTTACGAAGGGGGTTAGAGTTTAGATTTCTTATTATTTGATGAAATGTTGATAAGGTAACATTTTAAAAAAATATTTATATTTTGTTCTTAAAAACATTTGTCACAATTATTGGCAACCTGGCAATTAGTACATTTTGCACCCTCCCCTTGCCAAGAAAACAGCAATGAGTTCCCCTTATGGTGTTTATTGAGAACATACAGCAATCTGTGATTTATTCATGCTAAATATCTTTACATCAGTTGTCTATATTCTGGCCATCGAACTCTCCTCCTCATTGAATCAATGATTCTGTGATCAGTGAAATATTTTGTGTGGATCTGAAGGAGTGCTTTGATCATTGTTCTGCTGGAAGGTTTAACGACGACCCAGTTTAACAATCCTGGCAGAGGCAGACAGGGTTCAGTCTCTAAAGTTAAGAGTTTTTTCACATTTTGAGTGTAAGGTCAAGCCAACCAACAATGCCATTTTTTCATAGCCTGTTTTGCTCATCTTTGCCAAGGGTACCAATGTTTCTAAAGGACCATCCATTCTGAGACAAAAATTAGAGTCTTCTATTTAAGTCCCTGCTGCTCCCCCCTGGGTGTATTTAATGCTAATGTCCAGGTGTGATTTTGTAGAATTCATGGGATTTTTACTATTATTAATATTAATAAAGAACAGTGATGCACTCAGTTGATGTTGAGTTGTCTGATATATTCACCCCAGCTATTGCAAGTGAAATACATTATTTACCAGTTGCCATGGGTTTATCTCTGATTGCTTTTACTTAATCTACTTGCCAGTTGTTGACGTAACTGTCAAGTATTACAAGGGATTATGCTTCCATGTTAGTTAATTTAGAATGAGCTGACGTCCCCAAATATTCACATACATTTTAGAATGAACCAGGTTGAAAACAAATAGAATTAACTTTGTATCTAGTTATACTCTAGTTGCTAACATGCCTATTCGACCGTACAGGTATACAGTATGTTCTAGCTAATACACTGAGGTCTCCTCTGTTATGTCCCCTGTGTGTCCTAAACGTAGTGGGTATATCTGAGGCAGTGAAGTGTGACATCTGGGGTACTCCTCTACCTGAGACACATAGCCCAGACTTCTCTTTCACCAGACCATTCCCCAGAGGAAGTAAGTTTTCTGTTTGCGTGTGCACTCCCTGGAATGACTCTGGAATGGCTAAACTGAAACATCATCTCCCCTCATCAGCCACCTCACTGTCGCCAACTAGCCGTGTGACTGGTCTGACTCAGGAAGCTCGTTTGAACAGGCCATTTATTCTCTCTCTCCTCCTCCTCAGCTTCACCTAACACACTCATTGAGTCTTTCATTAGTATGAGAAAATAATTAAATCCATATACCATAATGTTCAGATTAGACCGGATTTGTCTAATGTTGAGCATCATGATTCAATCAGCTCTTCCCCTCTGCATCTGCCATTGACTGTAGGACATACCGTATGCATGCTAGCGGATGTGTTGTTGGCATGTTGGTTCCCTGTCCTGCTGTGGTGCAGCCAGCCAGCCGCTAACCCCAGGTGTAGATGGCATCACCATTTAAAGTGACAGGCTGTTTGCTGATGTCATTGCAGCCCCGCCTCCACTTCCACCCAAGAATGTACCGACCTCCCCCCCTCCAATTGGCTCTCCCTCTGCAAATGCCACCGGTAAGAACTCTCATCCCTCAAGAACCTCATCCCCTGCGGTCCTCATCCCCAGATGCGGTCTTGCATTTGTTGTCTCTTTGTCAACCTGAGTGTCATACTTCCTGTTGCTCTCCTCTGTCCCCTGCGTTTGACTTTGCACATCAGGTTTGTCGATAGCGGCAGAAGGTTCAGAGAGAAAGGCCTCAATCTCCAACCTGGACAGCATTTTCGGACCTGCAGAGCCCCCTGCCCTGGGGGAGGAGTCTGCCGAAAAGTGGGTGTGCTTCAGCGAGGAGTCTCCGGCCTCTGGAAGACCACCCCCTCCAACGGACCCAGCCCTGCCTTTGCCAACATCTCCGCCTCCTTCAGAAGACCCACCTCCAATACCCACCTCCCCCCTCCCTCCTGAAGACCCGGTCCCTGCTCCCCCTCTGCCCCCGCTCCCCACCTCCCCTCCCCCACAAGAAGAAACAGCCTCTTCCTTACCCCCCTGCCCTACAGAGGAGTCAGTGCCCCCCACAGTTCCGCCCCTGCCTAAAGCCCCCGTACGCCAGCCCACACCACCGCCACCAAAGAACCCCACACCGCCTCCCACTCCCCCACCCAGCACCGTCCCTCCCTTGGACTCACCCCCCTGCATTGACCCTGTCCCCTCTGCAGTGCCCTCTCCTCCTAAACCGAGCACACCCATGTCCCCTGGTGCTGTGCTGCCAATCGTCCTGGCCCAAGAGGACCAGGCAGGTTCTGAAGCAGCAGCTGTGCCTCTCTCCTTGAAAGAGGACCTTCCAGGAACCAGCACCACCGCTGTGTCACCCAAAGATGTCAGCCAGGTGCCCCGTGGTGCACCCCCCCCTCCCCCACCTCCTACGTACAGGGCAGTGGTTTCCTCACCAGGACCCACGACTGCAGGCTCAGGAAGCGGTGAGTTATTCCCTGAAGCAGCCAGCCACACCCCATGTTTTAAAGTCAGCATTGATTTCAATCTGTGTCGTGGAGATGTTGTTGTTATTATTATTTACCATTATTTTACCAGACAATGGCTTGGGCAAATTGGGGAATTTTTTGTTACAATTATGGTATGAAGGCCAGATTGGAATTTTGCCAGGACTCCGAGGATAACGGCCCTACTCTTACCATAAGTCCCATCGGATATTTAGTGGGACCAAAGGGCTTTTTACACTACGCTATATTTACCAAGTATAATTGAATGAGATTGGTGCTGATGGATTATTTTATTGTGTAAACTTGCAGATATCCCCTACAGAGGGAGTGAGTGCCACATTGCCAAGAGAAAACCCTGTGGATGTTCACAAGTCTGTAGACAATTGTCTCAGAGTTGTGTCTAACTGGGTGCGATATGTACAATACCTGTAGGGTTAAGAAAAATATTTTCCCTGCTCTGTCAAAGTTACAGAGCGCTCAAAAAACATCCATCTCTTCATCACCAAAATTGCATAAGGCAAAGTCAGAGCGGACCACCGACTCTTATTGACTGGTTGAATCGCTACAAGAATCCAAACGTAAGTAGCTACCCCCGGGGAAGGTGTGAGTTGCTTTCACATCACAGTGTCGACCGAGCGCATATGTGTCCCGACCTTTACTCTTGTTCATTAGAAGGAGCAGTGCTGTATGTTAACAAGTAAACAAACTGGCTAGCTAGATCACATGAAAGATAATATACCTTCCAAGGACCTTCCGGAGCAATGTTCTGGTCAAGTGTCTGTAGTCACGCACACCATTTAATCTTTAACGCGTGATCTTTTTCACTGAACATCCATCCATCTTCTTCGTCTGCTTATCCAGGGTTGGGTCGCAGGGATAGCAGCTCCAGCAGGGGACCCCAAACTTCCTTTTCCCGAGCCACATTAACCAGCTCCGACTGGGGGATCCCGAGGCGTTCCCAGGCCAGGTTGGAGATATAATCTCGCCACCTAGTCCTGGGTCTTCCCCGAGGCCTCCTCCCAGCCGGACGTGCCTGGAACACCTCCCTAGGGAGACGCAAAGGGGGCATCCTTACCAGATGCCCGAACCACCTCAACTGTCTCCTTTCGACGCAAAGGAGCAGCGGCTCTACTCTAAAATCCTCACGGATGACTGAGCTTCTCACCCTATCTCTAAGGGAGACACCAGCCACCCTCCTGAGGAAACCCATTTCGGCCGCTTGTACCCTGGATCTCGTTCTTTCGGTCATGACCCAGCCTTCATGACCATAGGTGAGGGTAGGAACGAAAACAGAATTGAGTGTAATACTGCACCCGCTGCGCCAATTCTCTGACCAATCTCCTGCTCCATTGTCCCCTCACTCGTGAACAAGACCCCCCAAGGTATTTGAACTCCGTCACTTGGGGTATGGACTCATTTCCTACCTGGAGTAGGCACTCCATCGTTTTTCTGCTGAGATCCATGGCCTCAGATTTAGAGGTGCTGATCCTCATCCCAGCCGCTTCACACTCAGCTGCGAACCGATCCAGTGAGTGCTGAAGGTCACAGGCCGATGATGCCATCAGACCACATCATCTGCAAATAGCAGCAATGAGATCCCCAGCCTACCGAACTGCAACCCATCTCCACCCTGACTATTCTTCTATCCTGTCCATAAATACTACAAACAGGATTGGTGACAAAGCGCAGCCCTGGCAGAGGCCAACCCTCACCTGAAACGAGTCTGACTTACTGCCGAGAACCCGGATGCAGCTCTCGCTTTGGTTATACAGAGATTGGATGCCCCTAAGAAGGGACCCCCTCACCCCATATTCCCGCAGCCCCTCCTACAGTGTCTCCTGGGGGACCCCCATGTTCACTGAACATGCCAGTGTAAAATTAAAACTCTACGTAATTGATAATGTAAATTAAGAGAATAAAGTAAAAATATTTTGCTCTCTCTCAATGTAAAAGTACCTAAAGAGTTGGGATGCATTCAATGTCCCCTCCGACAGACTGCAGCCTACACAGGGTAAATGTCCCCTTCATTGCCCTGGGACATTGGGATTTTATATTTAGACCAGAGGGAGGTATGCCAGCTACTGGCCCGTCCAACATCACTTTCAGCTGCATTTGTTATACCATCCAGGGACTGACCAGGCCCTACAATGCTTAGCCTCAGAAGCAAACCAGTAATGGGATACAGAGTGCTGTGCTGAATGTGCTAATGTATAATACAGTAATCTAGTGTATACTGATCATTTGTCAATGTAAACAACAGCTCTGTTCTTAATTAACTTAACCTCTATAAATAAAGGTTGAGTTAACATGATGCCATTCTGTTTAATCCAGTGTTTACATTCGGGTGGCATGTGTTTTATCTGGAGCTGCTCATTGAAATTAACTGTGAGTAGGAAATATAGTCGTTATGCTGTTTAACGCTTTGATGATGATATATGCTGATCTCAGGGCAAGTACCAATCCTCAAACACTTTCCATACAGTTGAAAGTTACGTTACAGAAACCCTGCTGTTTGTATTATAGACAAGTTGTGTAGTGTTGACCAGACAAGTTGTGTAGTGTTGACATACACGGTTTGTAGTGCACATGATCATGGTGAAAAGTGTTATTTTAGTTTAACCCAAAGGGAGTCAGGACTGAAAACACAACTGGACCAAATCAGCTGACACAGCATGTCACAATCCTAAGAGCACTGGGAATTCTAGCTCGGAATGTGTTGTCCCACTGTGGGAACATTTTCCCTCAAGATAAACAACAACGTCCAAAGTGTTTTCACTCACTAAAATGTCTCCCTGAACATTTCTCATAGATAGTAAAACAGGCCGCCATTAAGGTCTGGTGTGGGTTGTTCACTGTCGTTCTATCCGATTCAATTTAGCGCAGTAGCAATTCAATCAAACGTAATGTTCTGTACACAGGAATCAGGTTACCAAATCATTATTCCAGAATATACCACAGCCTGTCTGTCAGGTTGTTTTCATGTTTAGCATCACCCTCAGTCCTGCTTTCTGCCTCTCTGTACCGTGATGTCTTAATGTTCCAACCCAGATGTCCTCTTGTCCCTCTGCAGGCGCCTCCTCTCCAGCTCGACCTGCTACACCATCAGCTCCATCGGCTGTCGTCAGCAGCCCCACGCCACCCCCTCCTCCACCACGCCCTTCCTCACGACCCAAACTTCTTCCTGGGAAACCCAATGTGGGGGACGTGGTGTGTGATGCTAGCTACCTTCGTTCTGCCCACACAGTTAGAACTTTTCTAATAGTATTAAGCAACTACTGAAACTGGTTTTACTTTACCTGAAGTCCCAGTTGACTGTTTCCAGTTTCATTCTCCCTCCCCCCCTCGTAATTCTTGTATCTCCATGCAGAGTCGGCCCTTCAGTCCCCCTGTCAGTCACTCCTCTAGCCCTCCTCCGACTGCTCCGCTGGCCCGGGCTGAAAGCACCTCCTCCATCTCCTCCAACAACTCCCTGAGTGCAGCCACCACCCCCACCGTCGGTAAAGACCTCACCGTGTCTGTGTCAGGTGTGTGTGTAGCCTCATCTTTCTCATCACAGCGCCTGTGTTTTGCCTGTGTTCTGCCTGTGTTTGGTCTTTGTTTCACCGTTGTGCTTTGGTTATTCTCTGTGCTGCTTCTAAGATTGCCACATTCATTGGCTGCTATTTTGCCATGTATTGCAGAACCCTTACTGCACTCACTTTTGCAGCAGATACTTTGGTTACAGTATTTTCTTAGTAAACAGTTTTTTTCTGTGAACAAGGATATTACTGATGACATTGTGCCCAAGAAATCAACAAATAAGTTTAGCATACATGTTGTAGCCCTGAACTCTGCTGGGAAAGAGGGTATTGTCATTAAAACCTAAAGTAGAAGACAAGATAA
>JACXGM010005616.1:6607-24048 GCA_016801145.1 Umbra pygmaea
AAATGATGTAGGACATCATCCTGCACAATACCAACATGGTACCAATATGGTTGGAAAGAGGGGGTTCCGGTGATAAAATATTGCCAATGCAAATAATGAGAAGTGGTTTGTCCATGTGGATTAATGACAAGCCGTAGATATTGCGTCTCAAAGTTGGGTACTTTTCACTGACTATATTTTGGTAAACTAATAACATTACGGTCAAACAAGGTTTTACAAAACAAAACATGTATTTTCTGTGGGATACGCACTTAACTGTGTAGGGGGTGGGGTTAATTTAATGAAATAACATTTCCTATTTCTCATGCATCGCTATAAAATGCGGCCCTTCATGTGGTTTCAAAAGCTCAATGTGGCCCTCAAGCAAAAATAATTGGCCACCCCTGTTCTAGAGCGTTGGGGGTCTTTGAAGGTCAATCACGTGAATTTGATTGTGGGAAGGCAAAATCGTGATCATGATAAAAAATGTATTAATTGTACAGCCCTACTGTCTTGAACCAATTTCGGAGGCTATCAAAGGTCGCAGCCTTGTTTTAGGTGCTTCCAAATTTTAATGCTGATGCCGAGAGGGTATTTTCGATGGTTGGTTAGAACAAAACCTCAACACAAAACAGCTTGTCTCTGGACGGGACATTGTCCTCAATCATGACCCTAAAAATGGCTAGGCTTGAGCCGAACTGTTTCAAATGTGGAAATTATTTTGCAAGTCTGAGCAATTATTAATAACAACAACCAAAACACTAATAATTTTTATTAATGAAACACCCCCATTCCCACGACCCATCTAACCCACCCCCCCTTTGACCCCCTGACGGGGGGGATGTCACTCTTGCCTGTCTTCAAAACTTGAGAGCCCTGACTTAATGTATCATGTTTTGACGAGGTAGGATTGCTTCAAAATTAGATCAGAGACATCTGTATCATGTGTTTCAGAATTGTCACCTACAACTCTGATCTCTGCTTCTCACGAAATTCAACATTTAGGCTAATTTAGGCTAATTTAGGCTTATTTCAATAAATAATTAAGAGTAAATAAGTTTAATCATATTTGTGATCAAATTTATAAAATGAATATTATAAAAAGGTAAATTTGCTTTGTAGAACAACTTAACATTTGATCTGCGCATATGTGACAGGATTATGGAAAACTATAGCGTAATCATCTAAAATTGAGACTAGAGGTCAGCTAACTACTGGCCAATTAATTATGGCCGATTATGAGTTTTCTAAATAATTATTAATCGGCATTTTTGCTAGCCGATTATGGCCAATACTTTTTTTGGAGAGAAACCACTTCCTCTAGTGTTATAATTTGATAGCAAATCACGTGGAAAATGCGTGCAGACACCCCATCTGTCGTGAGCGACAGTCCACTTGTCCCAAGCTGCAGCATCAAGTCTGGAGGAAATTGTGTTTGCAGAGAAACTTTGGTAAGTTTGTAGCTGTCATGAAAGGGGATCAATTATGAAAGGGGATCAGTTAAAATCAGTTGCATATAATCACTCGCTTCACATGTTTAATGTTAGTCTAAAATAGTGGGTAGGGGTTCACTGCTTTCGTTCCAACCGAACTCCCATTTTCTATTAACCAAAACTTTTATCTGTTCTGTTTTCCTTAAAGCATTTAAAAAAAAACTGCTGCACAAGCGTTAACTAGCTATATTGCGTCGCATTTGATGAATAAGGAGGATTTATAATTAATCATCAGATCAGCCAACAGTAGATCAAAATCGGGTATTGGCACAAATGAGTGCTGGTTTAATTAATATGCACAGTCATTGCGCACATATAACTTATCAAAATACAATGTCTATTCAAAACGATACACAGAAGATAGCTTTTTTACTTCCACATTTAATTAAAAGGCATTCATGTTAGCAGGCAATATATGTTGCTAGTGTTCTCAAACGTGGTTTTCAAAGTAGCCTATTTCTGATGTTGATTCAGACGGTGGAGAAAAAGAGAGAACATTAAGCTAGTCCGACTCTTCTCGCAAGAGAATAATTCCGTAATTACAGATGAAATCCCATGTTTCTCAGTTACTGCTTTTGTTATATTTATATTCATTGTCGCTTTGTGTATTGATTTTAAAACCAGATATAGGCATATTTATCAAGTGCTTCTGGAAATTACGTTGGAGATCTGTACTCCCGTTGTGCAGCACCAAATCCGATTGGTTAATAAAAGGACAACTATCAAAATGCATAGGCTAAATGTACTTTGAGGCGAAACTCAAGGGTTTGTTTTACAAAAAAGATTTAATAGGCAAAGTTTAATCAAATAGAAATTGTACTATGCCTAGTATGTGTTTTGCCATTTGTTTGGCATTTTGTTTGAACAAAATGTAATATTAATTTGGGTTACACTTTATTTGGGGAGTCTGACATTCCATTTGTATGTGCTCTACAGATAGTTTGTTGATGATATGACTATCAACAAACTATCAACAAGCCATCTGTTGATAAGCAACTAATTGTGTATTTTAAGGGTAGGGGTAACTTTAGAATATGTTTTAGGGTAATGGTTAAGGTTAGGTTTAACATAAGGGGAATGGTTAGGGGTAGGATTAGGGTTAGGGTTAGTAGATGTTTGTTAAAATGTTGTTGACAGTATGCAGATAATATGTAGAGCATCTAGAGATGGACTCTCAAAATAAAGTGTTACCTTAATTTGAGATTTGATACTATTTTGTGTATTATATTAAAAAGTTATATTAAAGGTTTTATATTTTTACAGTATTTTTGTAATGTAATTATTTCCCCCCAAAAAATCATAATAATTGGTCGATTAATCGGAATCGGCTTTTTTGGTCTTCCAATAATCGTTAATCGGTATCTGCTTAAAAATCATAATCGATCGAACTATATTTGAGATCTCCTATCTAAATCTGCATCACACCTAAAGACTT
Source organism: Umbra pygmaea (assembly GCA_016801145.1). Classification (NCBI taxonomy): domain Eukaryota; kingdom Metazoa; phylum Chordata; class Actinopteri; order Esociformes; family Umbridae; genus Umbra; species Umbra pygmaea. The sequence goes on from JACXGM010005616.1 coordinate 9,515, forward strand.
ACACTGATAAAAGATAGAAATAAACATATTTATAGTTTACAATGCTACTATACATAAGCTAGAAATTTTAAAATCACAATGGGGCCAATGTAAGGTTTTGCCACACTTACCACACATTTTTTAAGTTGTTGCAGTAGTATGCAACACAAAATATTATGCAACACAGTATAATTATACAGTATAATTATATACAACGTCTTTCCTAACATTTTCCTATGTCTGGTAGGAAAAGCAGAGGGAAAACCGTAAGTATGAGATGTTATAATTTATCTCAGGCTGTGAAACTGAATGTGTTTACTTAGCCTATATTTCATTATGTAATTAGGTTTTACAGGGTTTGCAGGAAATAAAATATAGAAATGTCTCTGTTTGCTTGAATGCTCAGTTCACACAATGAATAGTGCTAATTGTGGCACCCAGGCAGGTAATCACCGTTGTCTGAATGTAAGTTTGAATGGTCGATAAACCAGTTCGCCAGCTTTATTATAAATGCAATTACATTAGCAACAACATTCCTTGTGTGTAAGTTTCCTTCTATGCTCAGTTTTCACATCGCAAAACTGATACTAAAATGAAGGGCAGAGAGAGTGTGCAGTTCTAGTCAGAGACATCTAGTTATTCGGAGGCTTGCTTTGCAGTCACAACAAATAGACAGGATAGAAAAATGTTAAAAATAATTTATGAAAGAACTATTGGATGCCCACAAAGTTATGATTATGAAAATTTCACCATTTTAATATTTAATACTTATAGGTAATACACCACTTTCCAATTTTTTATGCAAATTATATTTGACACGGATATTCCTAAATAGTCGATGCAAATGACAGTCAGTATAATTATATATATAATCTATTAGGGTATATATCAAATTTCATTGAACAAACACCCAATGAAAACAGTTTCAAAAAATGTAATAGGTTGTAAAGAACTGAAAATCGTCATTTGTTGAATTTGCAGCATTAAGCGTGCGGTACACTCAACGTTCCCAACCTGGCGCACGCCAAAGTGCCGTCATTGGAGCGCCGTAACTATATATACTTGTTTGTGGTGTGTGGTGCTCGTGACACTAGTTGCAGTCTTCGCCTGAACAGAGGTGTTGCAACTGAGGAGAGGCTACCGACTTTGATATTTCTATGGACTAGAAGAAGAAAAAGGTAAACGATGGGAGAACTGGCAGCAGCATTGATGTTGATGTCAATAATGGTTAAGATTATCTTAACTGTGTTGTTATAAACCATTTACAGTTTTATTATGAACCATTAACTGTGTTATTATGAATCGTTTACCGTGCCCTCGAACTCGTCCATGCTTCCTGTTTCTGTTTTGTCTTAGTCTTATTTTATAGTATCAAATTAATCTTATTTTAAGTTTAAAAAGAAAAAAAATCTTGCCAAGCATTTTTCACATAAGACAAATAGTCTTATTTTGAGAAAATATACCTTACTTTTTCTTAATAAGATTTAACGACTAATTTCAAGCTCGATTTAACTAGTAATAAGGTGTGGACATATTTTGCTAATTATCCCAGCAAAGGAACAAACTTATCTTCCTTATTTTAAGTTTGAGATCACAATTTTCAATTTAAGAATCTTATGAAATGAAAACAATTTATTTATTTTTATTATAAACATGACAAACATGAAAATACAGTTTAACATGACCCTTGACTGATTTGGATAAAGTTCTATATTGCCGACTACCTTCTTAATAAATTAATAAAAAAACTTTCCATAACATTTCTGTAACTTCTTGAAAAATGTCCATGACTGTTGCATTTATGAGCAACAGCTGTTTAATTTTTGGTACTGACTAATGCAGACTGGGATAAACTCATACGCAGTTGGCTAGCTACAAGCAGAGTTGGGTAAGTTACATTTCCAGTGTTGGGTACTTTTTAGTTACTTGCTGAATTCACAAGTTTTGGGAAATCCCTAAATAAGACAAAATTATCAGGTAAATGGAGTTCATATCTTACTGGTGACCATGATTGGTATTTTCTTTACATTATTCTATTTGTTTTATAGTTCACTGTTAAGATATGAACCCCATTTACCTGTTAATTTTGTCTTAATTAGGGACTTCCCAAAATTTGTGAATTCAGCAAGTAACTAAAAAGTAACTAGAAAAAGTAACTTTACCCAACACTGCTTAACAAACGTAAGTTACTTTTAATGTAAGTTAGTTTTTTGAAAACTGTTATCCAATAACTTTTACAATTGTAAAAGTTACTTTTAAAAAGTACCTCATCCAACGCTGGCTACAAGTGAACCTAAAAGTTAAACCACTGAAAATATTTATTAAATCCAGTTCAAAACAGTTTCGGACAGGTGCTGAAATATAAGCCAGAAACATATTAGATGCACACAATTATTTCATACTCTACCAAAATAGTTTAACACAAGGAAGATATTGATGGTCATTCAAAAATGTATAAACATTGAATGAAAAAAATACAAGAGCGTCAATATAAAGTCTCAGCCAAAAGACTGTACATTTTTCAATTTTTTTTAATGATAATTACATTTCCATTTGTGTGTCCTCTTAAGTGTTCACATCTGCATTTCAGGTAGGGGAGACTGAGCATATTAAAATCCAGGGTTTATCAACAGTTGGAAGATGTCACCGAACCATGCAGTATGAGCGCAGCACTTTCTAAATTATCCATCCCAGGATGGGAGCGGCAACGACTTGGAACAGAGAGCACCATCACCCTTCTACTCTAAGGTTCAGTGTTATGGTGTGATGAAGCAACAGTCTACATTTCTTTAGAGGAAAATTAAACTTGTTTCAGCCTTTATTTTGAAATCAGAGGTGTATTTTCTGATATGATCTGGAATAATATCATGCTTTTGTTTAATAACGACCCTCAAAGTGAGAATGCTTCATGCTGTTTATTTTAAGACAAAGTAACTTATATTGCTTTGTTCTTTTTGAAGAAATTTCATCTCATTTTAAGATTTTTGTGCTAATTTTTAAATTGTATTATAAGAAAAACTCTCAAAATAAGAACAATTGACAAAAAAATTTTTTTCAAGTGCTTGATTCTAGCCAAACTTGCTTAGTTTTAAGCATTTTTATCTAGTTTTAAGATAAATCTATGCTTCTCAGTTCAATACCTTTTTGCTAATTTCAAGAATTCTTTGCAAGGAAAAAATACTTACCCAATTGGCAAATTTATTTGCTGGATATAGGAAAATTTGGCCAGATTTAAGATTATTTAGCTTGTTTCAAGAAGGGTATTTTTTGTAGTGTACATCTAATGAAATATGCACTAATTTGTATTTATTTTGAAGCGAATAATCTTACCATTGAAAAACACAAGGTTCAAAATATTTTTTTCATTTTGTTGATATAATAAATAAAAACACATTAACAGAGGGAATTATGAATATCTCCTTCTGTAACCCAGTAAATCAGAAAATACTGCCAAATTCCACCCTATTTGTAGGCATAAAATGTCATGTAAATCAGGCCAAGAATAATATATCAACAAATCCCTCTATAAAAACCTTCAAAATATAGTTAGGAATACGACTGTATTGGTGTATGCAGATGCTACCGAAGTGGAGATTCGTTGAACCGAGTGTGAGAAAAAAACAAATTTGGAGAAAATGGCAAAATTCCAATTTTTATTGAAAGCCATGAATTAGGGCTGAAACGATTCATCGAGTTACTCGATTAACTCGATTACAAAAATTCCTCAAGGCAAAAACTCTGCCTCAAAGCCTCGTTAAATTCCTATGACGCGAACTATAAGTTACGCGCAGGGATCTAATTGTTTCACACGGACCGTTGTTCAATGTTCAGGAAGCACACCATAGCGCGTGATACATTTTGAATTTAGTTGGCACGATTGCGGAGAATATAGATGTCCATAAACGGCAGAGAACGTCTAAAGTTTGGGATCATTACAAACTTAAAAAGGAAGAGAACAAGGTGCAATGTGTCTACTGCAAAGTAGACCTGGCATACCACAACAGTACGACTTCGAGGATTCAGCATATGAACGGCAACCATCCACTCCATGTCTCACCAAGCGTCGCTGAAACAAGGTAACGTAGCCTAAGCCTATACATTGATGTTCGCTGATTTTAATCCCATACTGTATTTGTAGCGATGTCGTGATGCGGTTTGACTAGATATTATGTTTAGCTTTGATGTTTTTAAGTAGTAAACATATTCACGTTCAATTGCAAGAGATTATAGCCTAAAAAAAGAACCCCTTCACTCACACCTGCATGCACCCTCGTCTCTCTCACGCGCCAGTCAGACAATTGCGGCAATGCATCACATATGCTTAAATATAGCCACGCAACAATAATTTCAACATGCATTCACTGTATATAGCGGGACGTGATGGAGAAACAAATATCGAATTGCAGTCTTTGCGAGACCGTGTTTGTATGTCACGTCTGCCAAATGCTTCTCCAGATCCACTCGTACTTTTGGGGAAGACATTATAATCAGCTATCAAAGTAATTAAGCATAGAACATCTTCAATTAAAAAATAAAATACTACAAAACATGCTAATATACTTCAACTAGCCTAAGTAAAAAATAAAATGCTGTTCTTTTTCTATTTAACAAAATGCATATTTGCAATAAAACATTCCCTTTTTCAAAGCTACACTATGTGTAGGTGTCACCAACGTATGCAATTTAAAGCATCTGTACAAATTTTGGAACGGATGCTTCTCCTAAAATGCACCGCAATGCAAGTGATGCAAGCCAAATGCAGCATTCTATTGAAAATGAATGTATGTATTTCTGCCGTACCAAACTCGTGTGGGTAATTTGCAATAGGTGCAATCCTTTTTTGTAATGTTGTATTTAAGAAGACAAAACTAATGCCAAATGGCCTTTACTATTTAAGTTTGTAATCATAGTTTTACATGTTATTCATGTTTTATAGTAAGTTGACTTAACTGTATTTTTATATAATTGTTGGCACTGGCACTTATAAACTAGCCTGGAAAAATCCAGACCCATATCCGGAGGATATAAGGGTCTGGCATCGAGTAATGAAAATGACCCAACTCGAGGGGCGGCACCAAGCATGCATTTGAAAATGTCACTGTACATAATTGGATAACACTACGACCTATCACCAGTGTTTTTTCACTAAGCCCCTATGGCGGAGCTAACTGGTAGATAAAACTCTTGCCGTATCAGGTCTGCAAATAAGCAAAAACATCCTTTTTGAAAAACAAAAAGCCAAATCTAACTCGTTCATTGTAGTGGCCAAAGCCATTTTAAACAACTGGTGTTCATCCATAGCGATCTTACAATGTTTACTAATGACTTCAATGTTGCAGCGCTGTGGTCATCTGTTTAACAAGCCTCTGGCACGCCTATATCCGATACACCGATGTGATTGGTGCAGCTCGGCTACAAGGGCATAGTTAATGAGCAGAATTACTCGGTGCCAGAGTAACTTGCTGAGCAAATTCAAATTGTGCTCTCGCGAGAATAAATAGGCTTAGTTTTGTAGGCAAATGTTGGAGTTGGAATAAATACCCTTTTTTTATAAAAGCCAAATGCTTGATAATTTTACAGCCACATCATTTTCATTATGCATTATTTGTTTTGGTTGTTTAAAAACACACAAGAAAATGTATCCGATTAATCGATTGATCGATCGATTAAGTGCTAGATTAATCTATTACAAAAAGAATCGATAGCTGCAGCCCTACCATGAATAAGATAACATCCAAAACAGCACGTCAACATAGCCTTCAACTGAAGACCATTACATCACAAACTTCGATCGAAACTGACAGAACACAACCATTACACACCGTAGTTTCAACGAGTTAGTTTACAGTCTCCATGCCAGCACCAAATGTAGGGCCCTCCTCCATCTCCTGCTGGTGTCTTTTCACTTTTTTGGCTGTGCTTACACCTTTATGTGTCATCATCCTTCATTGCATTGACAGTCACGACTGTGCTCTGAAGCCACAATGTCTCCTTCACAGCCAGCATGGCAGAGGCACCCTCTTTAAATGTAGAAATAACCATAATGGCTGCAGCCTCCACCCTGCTCTTCCCACAAAGATTGTTTTTGGACATCAGATCCATATGAGTTAAGTCAATCATTGTTCACCGTCCCAGCAGATTGTTGATGCAGAGGGAGATCAACTCGCAGAAATAGCTGCTAGTTCCATAGTAAGAGGGGATGCAGAGGGAGTTCAACTCGCAGAAATAGCTGCTAGTTCCATAGTAAGAGGTATCTGTGCAATATCCATCCGTGCAATATTCATCAACAACCACAAAGAAAAGTTCTCCGAAAGGAGGAAACCTATTGTTATTGTTAGTATTATTATTTTTCATGTACCATTGCTGTCAATGGCAGCCCCTAGACCACAAACATAAAAAGTTCAGCAATTTGGCATGATAAAACTGCAGCACATTATTAACTACCACACCAAACATGGGCCACTTTAGACCATAGATGGCGCTACAGGACACGCCCTAATATTCAAATTTTCAAAGTGATTCCCTTTGCATCCCATTTTTCCCAAAATTCTGATTTTTTTTTCACATGCCTTATTTGTCATGAAGATCAAAACCTCAAGAACCTATAACGGTCGCCTATTGGATTTCTCTGTACAATAAAAATTCAGGAAACACGTCTTTTCGCTACTCCACATAGATATTTTGTCCAATCTTTTTCAGAATGGGCACGCATCATCATCAGAGCAAGCCTCACAAAAGTTATTTTATTTTTGATATTCAAAACCATTTGCCCAGTACAGCCAATCATAATCTGTAGCAACGCCACCAAACAGGAAGTTGGGTCATATCGCTGCAAATCTTTGAGATATCAACACCAAATTTGGTATGTCACAAGAAGACACTACAACGCTAAAAATGCTTTACACATCCACCAGTTAAAAACGGATACTCTGATCCAATCACAAGTTCATATGAAGACACTTGACAATGTTTAGTACACAAATCTGAGAAAAAGTTGGATGTATGATGAAAAGTAGATTTATTGTGGATATTTGAAATATGCACTCTTGGCTAGTTGCTCCCTTCTAGTTTCTCAGTTTTTCTATCCTGTTCTTGAAGTTTTTGACCAATCCCCTGCTCACCTTTACGAATACTAATACTTTATTTTCGGCCGCAATCTTGGTTTTAAACGACATTTGCCTGAAATCACCGGTGTGGTAGACAGAGAATTTTGGTAAGTCATTTACCTATTTTAGACTATTTTCAATACTTTCACCTATTGGGTTCGTGAAAGTACAGTACTCTTGGATTATTGTGAAGATTTGAACACTTTATGACATTAAGATACCACATTTGTAGTGACGGAAAAGCAAAGCCGAAATGTAGCTAGTTGTTTTCCTTTGAGTTTTGGCCATTTTCTATGTCAGCAAAGTCTTCACCAAAACAGAAAAACAAGGACAGCCTCTAAGAGAAAATTTCCAATTGAACTGACTACTTGAGATTTTGACTTGGGTTGTGAAAGTCTTTCAATTTGAGTGAGAAAATGTAGCCCGGTAGTTCGCAGGCCAGAATGTATAGTTTTGTTGCATCATGTCATAAAGTTAATCATTTTACAATGCAGTCAGTTCTACACCAAAAAGTTTGTGGTGGCTAGATTTCGAGAGATATGGGAATTCTGCATTTAGGAAGATGATCCATGTGTTTTTGTGATTGGTGTAAAACTTTAAATTTGAGTGAGATTACGTCCACTTTTGCATTGTTTTGACGCAAGCCGGTCAGACTCGCTGTTTACAGTTAAAGGTCGCTACTGGCCACGCAAACATTGTACATTTAAAAAATCATGGCATTTCTACCCCATAGGTCCAAAAGGGGGGCATATTGTGGCTCATGAGGCACAATATAGTCTATAGACCCTATAATGTCTGCAGCATGGATTTTTCTTTACAATTACAATATGGAAGGATTTACAATTTTTACATGGTTTACCATGTTATGGAGAAATCCCCCATTGCTGCCTGCAGCTATATTTATTATTTTATTTTTATTATTTTTATTATTATTATTATTATTATTATTGTTATTAGGTAGTGTTCAACTATAACCTTGCCCTGTGGGATGTGATTGTTGGAAAGAGGCAGAATGCAGAATCTTCATGTTACTTTCTTTTATTTGTAGTTCTAAACACAAAATCAATCAACCTTTATGCCTCAACGGCATGTTCTGTGAGTCACCTTTATGACTCACAGAATACTTAACAGAAAACAATTGAAAAAAATGTCAGGTAACCAACAGAGTTCCAAAGAGGCTAAATAGTCAGTGCTCAAATTACAGATTTGTCACAAAAAACTGGTAGCACATGGTTATATTTTCATTCCATGAATAGTTCTGTGATTGAACAGATTCCTGCATACAAATATGTTGGAATTGGATAGACAGTGACTTATGTTTTAAGAAACATCTAACAGAGTTTGTTAAGAATCTGAAATTTAACGTTCACCAGCTTCATAAATATTATATTACTATAAAAATGCAGGTTCCTGAATTCACTTAAATATTTAAATGCCTTTGTATGGGTTCAAAAAGCATGAATAACCATGAAGAATCAATAAAAAACTTAAGGAGCGGGCAGGAGGCAAGCACAAAGGTGAAATAAAGACTTATTAAACAACAAACAGAAAACAAACTGATTTCTGGCTACATAAAATCAAACATTATTCAACTGTACGACACAAACACATCACAGGAAACAATGACCGATAAGGGGAGACACCAACCAGAGAAGTTAAATGCACTTACTGATGATTGGAATGAAGGTGTGCATGGTTGAAGCCAAAACTAGCCATCCATTGATTGATGATGATGTCATTGTAATTGTCTGGGAAAAACAGCACATGAAACAGAGTCGTGGAGATTGGAGCAGCAAGTTTCTGCTACCTTGTTTTTAGAGAATTGTGGGTTATTGAACATTTGTACACGTTTCAAGAAAGAAATGTCTATATTTATTTTACAAACACTTGTTGTGCCATGAGGCATAATACTGTAGAGCAGTGGTTCTCAACCTTTTTGGGCCAGCACCCACCATATCCAGGGCCCATATTTATCAAGCTTCTCAGAATTACTCATAAGAACACTTGAATTAAGAGTAATAAAATTGTTGGCACAAAGCTGCCCTTAAAATATAGCTATCAAACATCTCAGTCCTACTTCAATTGAAGTGTAGGACTAAATCTTAAGCGTCAGTCTTAAGCCTGATTCACACCAGATCCGGCAAACTGGTTGCATTGCGGCGGAAGTCCATTAATTTCAATAGGAACCAATGCGCACCGCTGCGGCAAATCTGCCGGAACCGGGAAAATGTGGATGCGATGAGGCGGGTGTGTCGCAAGAGTTGAAATAATGCAACTTTTGCGGTGCTTCGCCGTACAGTGTTAGAACCGGAAGTTGATTTACCTCTGAGAAATAGCTAATATGTCGCTTTCATCTATGGGTGTGTGAGATTTCAAGACAAGCTTTGACAGCTCAGTAGATACTTTTCATATTGTCAATGAATACTAAACTGGAAACAGACTGTCAGTCGCCTTTGCTGGAGATGGACAGTTGTATGCAATGTTGCCCACCATCTCGTAGATGCGGAAGATGGATTACGATGTTGATTGCAGTGTACAAGTGTGTCTGCATTACGATGCCATACGGGGATTTTTTGCCATGTCTCGTGTGAATCCATCTTTAAGGCTGATACACAACTATTTGCTGTGCAGCAATTGGGATAATGGATGACGAAATAGGCAAGGACCAATCACTGAATAGTCGTATCCCAATAAAACAATTGTGTATAAATAGCTTACAAAAATAGGCTACCTGTTGTAGTTCATTTGGGCTTCTGCAATGGCATAGAGAAAGTGGTGAGCAGCCACAAGCATAAAGGGTATCCTTTATCTCCTATTAGATGACACTCCGGTGGTTTAAAAAAGTATATATTTTGGAATATTGGATGATATGAATTCGACAATCGACTATTGTGGACTTCACTGGAAAACGGGGAATAAACTGGTATGTACACTGATTGATTTATTAGATTCACTGTTTTCACTATGAGAGATCACTGCACATGGCTGTATGCACTAGTAATGACATTTCGAACATGTTGAGAGGCTAAAAGCACAGTATAAATCTTGACCCGTAAATGCATAATGGTCTGTATAAACTGGAGCAGAAGCTAACAACATTTTGGCACCACAGATTGTTTGAGTTATTCTCGCTACTGACAGCACTCCAGATATACGTTTTGAAATCACCTGGAATTCTCCTTTAAGACTAAAATGGCACTTTGAGAAGCTTGATAAATATGGGCCCAGGTCTCTTATCACCCCCCATCAAAGGACATTGACCTGAATGTTCATTACTATTATTATTGTTTGTAATATTGTATAATCAAAATTATCAGAAAAGCACATAATTGAATGACAAACAGACTTAATAGTTTCTCAGGAAACAAAAAGCAGCCAATCAGAAACAGCTAGCAATTTAATATGAAAACCTTAATTAAACAACAGCAGAAATGTCAAACAATCATTCTTATGAATTGATAACAAGCTGGCACTCAAGGAGCAGTGTTCGAATTGTACTTTTTGGCTCAATTGCCAAGGGGACTGGTAGATGAAAAAAGCCTATTATTACTGGCAAAAATAATACATTTGAATGACTTTGTGTCACAAATACATTCACTACAGTACATTTAATTGGGATAGTAAGATATTATTGTAAAAACAAGGTGTTGATGTTGTTGGTGTAGGTATGGATGGAGACTGGAATGCAGGGGGGTTGTGTTCTTAGATTTATTTTAGAACACAGAAGAGTTGCTTGTAGAAACTGACAAGACAGCTTGTAGCTGCACAACAAATATTTATAAAGATTCTCACAATAACGTATATGTTATGTATGACACATCACATTTAAGGCTTAAGTAATGAGGCACAAGTCATGTCCTCAGCTACACAAGCAAAACATATGTACAGTTAACCTCACCTTCTCCATCCAAACAAAACTGGGAATAAATAAGCACCTTGATTACTCGTCACATACCGGTGTAGGTATTTACCCAGTGCACCATTCATGCATAATGAGTAACCAGGTGCCTACCACACTCCCAGTTTCCAGAGGTCGTCGCACTATACCATAACACATAATAAGGTCTACATAAACAATGCACAAAAACAATTGTTTGAAAATTAGTCTTCATGTATTTCTGGGCACAAATAAGGTTACATGAATATACTGCTAATCCATTTTATAAACTATGGCCTTAATGCATTTCAGAAACCATGGTTTTATTAAATAAAGCCGTTATCCAGATAGTGTCGTACCAGGCCAGCTCGGAGTAAAAGATTTACAGTATGGTACTGTCCGGGACCAGAGCGGGTTACAAACGGTTAAATTCAACAACTGATGTGTGTTGGTTTATTTACTTGAATTGACACATTTTAACTATGGAATCACAACCCTGGCAACCTGTAACAGCCTGGCGCGGTGGTTCAATGCCCCGATGTAACTAACACTGCTAAACTTTTCATTTTATAACTTTTTGTTTATATTCAAAGCTATATATTTTACTATATAAGCATAACTGATTATAATTACATTGTTTTACAATGTTTCACTTTGAGGAATGCTTTCATACAGTAGCTCTAACCTTTACTGTCCAGCGACGGTCAGTGAATCTTACAGTAATTCGGGAGGACGAGCTTGCATTACGTTACTTTAGTCCAGAGTTTGATGTGAGCCCGTCCTCCTGAACTAAGAAAATATACACCATACTGTAGCTTTTCATTTGTCGGAATTAAGTACTGTTACTAAAACACCACAGTGTATGCATTCACCAAGTTACATTAATTTTCATTTGGTATGTTTCTTTCAATAAAATATGTAGGCTACAGGTCTGATTATTGTATCCCAATTCTGATTTTGTGTGTGTGTGTGTGTGTGTTTGTGTGTTTGTGTGTTTGTGTGTGTGTGTGTGTGTGTGTGTGTGTGTGTGTGTGTGTGTGTGTGTGTGTGTGTGTGTGTGTGTGTGTGTGTGTGATGTCTGATCCGGTGCTGTTAATGGTCACACATTTTCGTAGCTGAGTAGGAAACAAAGTGCAGCCACTATATTTAACTCATTGTTTGTCAGTATCCTAAAAGCAGTGTTCCAGCACCTTTTTATGTTCATTAAACATCACAAACGCTCCTCCCGTCTTTGTCCTCCGTTTCTCTCCTCTACACATTCAACACCAATGTGAAAGTGGGGTGAATATTTTTGGATGTACAATTTATTTTGAATAAATATACACAGTGAATATGGCACAAGAGGAAATAAAGAAAATGCATAATATTTTTCAGTTTTATTCTAAATCCTTGGTGAAAGAAAACTACAAAGTAATATATTGTGATAGGGTCCTGGAAACACATCATCATGTCTCACAGGGGCTGAAAACATTGGTCAAAACGTGACGTTTTCATCTGAGTCTTCACTGCCAATTAACTTCTTTTTTTCAAGTATCTTTGGCAAACTTAGGTCAATATGGATAATCCTGGTCATTTTTTACATGTGTGTTTCACGAGGATTACGAAAATTAGGAAATCTGAGAGGTTAGCAGTACATTTCAAATTGTCATTGTTTTCCATTATTTATGAACAACGCGCCTGTGGCTAAATGCTCATATATGAAAAAATATTAATTTCCACATAATAGGATGGATTTTACCTGGGAAAACTATGCTCTCTCATTACTGGGACGCTTTGATGAGGAAAAATAACGATTTTTGACTGTAAGTACTACATTTTTTATTACAATATGCTATTTTCCCACTGTGGTCTGCTATATTTTGAAGCTGCTAGCAAGCTAATAGCTGTTTTTAGTTGGCATGCACATCTGACTGAGGACCCATAATTATCTTGTCTCTATAGCTATTGTAAAATGGAGATATAGACTAGATTGCTAAGTTTCTAAGCTTTGTAAAGATTTGCAATATGTATATTTAAATAAACAATTCAGATTGTAAAGCGTGTTTCTATTCAACATTCGTTTCTATTTGAGCTACTATCCGTCCAGCTGTGTGTACAAGGTAATCGCTGTTTTTTGTTGCCATGCACGTCGGATTAGGACTCATAATTATCTCGTCTCTATAGCTATCGTAAAGCGGAAACATTGACTAGATTGCTGAGTTTTTAAGCTTTGTAAAGATATAAGACAGGTTTATATATCCTAAAAATGTAGTTTGTGAGCTTTGATTTTAAACAACTTTCTATATTTTTAAGGGCACTTGTGTACAAGACTCTTAGCTCACATAATAAGGTTTAATGTTTATTTTTTATTATAACTAAAGTAAAACGGAGACATTGACTAGATTGTTGGGTTTTTAAGCTTTGTAAAAATACAAGACATGTATATATTACCTAAAAATTTAACTTGAGTAGTGATAGTATAACCCCTTTTATTTCTTAGAGGAAAAAAAAATCTGTTTTTGTAAAAGGAAGACATCCCACATTATGCCTGCTAATTATCTCATTTTAATTGCTATTGTAAAAAAGAGACATTGACTAGATTGCTGAGTTTTTAAGCTTTGTAAAGATATAAGACATGTTTATATATTCTAAAAATGTATTTTGTGAGCTTTGATTTTAAACCACTTTCTTTATTTTTTTGAGGCACTTGTGTACAAGAATCTTAGCTCACATGATAAGGTTTAATGTTTATTGTTTATTTCTATCAAGCTTTTAGTACATATAAGACATGTGTATATAACTTAAAAATTTGACTTGTGAACTGTGATTCTAGTCCAGTTTTTGGGGGTGGTGTGGCGCAACATCTCCCGCCGGCGGGATAGTGATCCTTAAATAAACTGTGTATACTGTAATGTTAATCTCAAGTGCAGATTTGTGACAGGCTGTAAAGCAGGCGCTTCTCCAGACTTTAAAAAAACTCGAGGCTCAGACAGATGTCCCCGGTCTGGGGGGATTGCATGTGTTTAATTCCATTAGCTATATTTTATGTGGGCTATTACAGTATTTTTAATAACAGTGCAAATTAATTTAAATTCATGTTTCTGATGATGAACGCTATTAGTGTCAAGTAGAAAAAGCGATCTATTTTGTATTGTGTTTTTTTTTTTAAATGTGACTGAAATGAATCCTGTGCTTTGACAGTTCTTTGACTCTCAATTCAACAATTTAGGAAACACCAACGTTCTGTACAAACCTTATAATGGACGACCCAATGAGAAGTTCATTTTTCCAAGGAAATGTACAGAACAAATGTGTAAGGAGCTTAGACCACATATTTAGACAGGCACCAATAGACAAAATAATTAATTGTTTGGTAAAACCTACTTGGGAATAAATATATTTCTAATTCTGATATGCAAACAACAATAAAAGCAAACATTTGAGTTACTAGTAGAAATTAGTGTTTGCATGCATACAGTATTCACATGCAAATACATTTGGTGGATCAATTTGGGAGGACGAGCAGCTTTTAGTCCCATTGTAACAACCCATCCATCCATCCATCCATCCATCCATTTTCGTCCGCTTATCCA
>JACXGM010005616.1:24148-34893 GCA_016801145.1 Umbra pygmaea
CCCGAGGCCTCCTCCCAGCTGGACGTGCCTGGAACACCTCCCTAGGGAGGCGCCCAGGGGGCATCCTTACCAGATGCCCAAACCACCTCAACTGGCTCCTTTCGATGCAAAGGAGCAGCGGCTCTACTCTGAGATCCTCACGGATGACTGAGCTTCTCACCCTATCTCTAAGGGAGACGCCCGCCACCCTCCTGAGGAACAACAACATTGTAACAACATTTCTCAAAAATGAACAAGACAATAGAAGCTATCATTTTGACAATGAGGTGTGAGGGACAGACTATTTTCACTAGTGGGGGGAGTTCACAGACATTTAAGCATGTTCTCACTAAATCATGCTGCACAGACATCAGCACTGTGCTGTTCTGCGTTTCAATTCTATTTTCCTCATCAGCACAAGCATTGCTGAGGTAAGCAGATCCACAAAAATACTTTGTAATCCAATATAAATTCCACAAACAACATCAATAGTTATAAAACGACATAGAACAATTCTAAAATTCACAATGCACATGCTAAAATGTTTGTTATTTTATTTGAAGCTTTTATTAAAATGCAAAAATTTCATTTGGAAGTTGTAATCATTTAACATTAACAGGAATTGTCACAGGTCTGACTTTGAACTATCGTGAATTTTAGTTGTTGCTTTTGTGAGTAGCAAAACACTACAGAGTGTAGGGAAAGAATATCTTCTATGAATTGGTTGTTTTATATTTAAAAAATGTCATGAAAAGCTTTATAGCATTTCGGGAGGAACTAAACCTGTAACTTTTTGAACAGTAACTAAAATGATTGCACTGTGACGTTTAAAACAAACAAGGCTTTATTTAAATAATAAATTGCATTCTACTTTTCAATTTAATTAATAGGCCAAATACAAATAAAATTACAAAAACGATATCCCTACAAGGGATTTGGAATTGCAATATTTTGCAAAGCTTTATAAATGCAGTCCATTTACAATTAACCATTTAAAAGACTTAATTTATAGCACCGATTATAAGAATATTCATCTACCCAGGGCTATACAAGTTTCCATCATGGAAACTCTTTCGCATTACTTTGAGGTACCCCAGCCCACTGCGCTACTCATCGCCTGATGAGGCTCACCAACTTGTTCTGAGATTTTCAGAAATCTGGCATAGTACACTTCCACAAATGTGTTGTGAAGATCAGATTTTGATAGATCCCGTTAAATGGGGTGCCCACTCACACCTGATTGTCATTATAATATTTATCACTGCATCTCCACAGGCTTCCAACTTACTTGTCAACCCTGTTGAAGCTTAGAGTTTCTAAGCCTCCGGAGGAAACCAGAACTCAAATACTGTTTTTTGAGCAGTGACCAGCTTCCAGACGTCATATAGTGACTTTTAAAAGTATGTTTTCAATGGTTTTTGAGCAGTCAGGATTCTTTCAAACTATGAAGAATATGCCCAAAATAACATGAGATTATTCATAGAAACACACCTAATGTAACAACAATGTACGACTGGAACACGTAGTCTATATGCACACACGCACACACACAGGTTCATTTTTTGAATTAGAATGCAGGTAATATCTTTCAAACAGATTTTCGTTGAGCTTCTCTTCAAAATGTATTGCACTGTATTGTAGGCTACATATAACTCGCTGTTTTTTCAGAGTATATCATTTGAAATGGTCTAGCGTGACTGTGGTGGTTATAGACTATTTAATGGTAACTAAATGTACTGATTGGTGACGCGGTATGAGAGTGAGCAATTTATTACTTCACCATCTGTCTTTCACCAGACCCAGCACCGTCACTGAGGCTATATATAGCCTAGATTGAATCTGACAAATTTGTTGTTGCGATACAAAAACATGCAGCCACAAGATAGACAAACTGAAACATAAGCAAGCTATGGCAAGCAGATGGGAAAGTTACCATATATGAATCATTTTGGAAGTAATCTGAGAAACTTTGTAATTTGTTTTTGATAATACTGCACCAGCATTATTTCCACCTAAAAATATCTATTCATCCAATGTATTCTCAAAGCAGGGTTGTATCAATCTGACAGATATTGCAAGTTTCACAGCATCAAACAATATCAACAAACACCACAAATATAAGCAAAGTTTACTTACACTACCTCGAAATTATTACAGCTTTTCATTTCCAGCTAGTCACTTCTAACATGAAAAACCATGGGCGATCTAAAGTTGTCATAGCAGGTAATGAAATGAAGAATACCTTTTAAAAAAATCAAATGACACCAAATCCTTTTCATGGTTTCTAGTTAATAACAACATCCACTTGAATACAATAATATACTACTTGTGAATAAATGTTGTGTTCCTTGTACAAATATTAACATTACAAAATCATCTATGTCAGCGGCCGCTACATTAATTTAAAGAATGTCCATCTGCAGCTTGATCCTGAGCAAACTACAGACAGGCAGCAATGTTCTTTCTGGAGAGGAGTGGCTTTCACCTTACATATGTAGTTTGCAGATTTTGTGTGTATGTGTGCCATTTCCTCGTGGTTTTCTTCTCAGGGGACACTTGTAAATGAAACCTGAGAGCATTGTGTCTCCCTGTTTAAAAAGCAACATTTTACAAAACCAAAAATATGCAGAACGTGGTGAAATTAAATCACTTTGAGAAACAGCGGTCATAGAAACTGAACAATGTGAATAAACTGACACTTAACAGGATAGTTGCTCAATCTACAGAATGGAATCAGAACCTCTCCGAACCTGTCAACAAAAACTGTATGTTGTGATCTTCCCAAAGCTTTGGTTTATGGCAGGGCTGCCATTTGGAAACCACTTGTATCCAAGGCCAATGCACAAGGATGCACAGCGTGGTGTAAGGAGCATTGTTCTTAAAGAATGCTGCAAGTCATTATATTTACTTTTATTTTAACTTCATTTAAATGCTGTACAGCAATTTAAAACATAAAAAAACAAATGTCGGGTAAACATGTTCAGAACTTGTTTTACAGCATTCCAAGGAAGATTGCAGCTGTTTTGAAGGCAAAGTGTGATACTTGATATTATTGTATTGTTAGGAATTTCTATTATTGATTCTACCCTGAGTGTATATAAAAGGAATTTAACAAATATATGTTCTGTATACTCTGGAGTCTCTAACGTAGGTAGTGTTCCTATTACGTATTGGTCAGCATCAGGTGACATTTTTGGGAATGTTCTGGATTTGTTATCAGTTGTGTTGAATAAACTCAAGACATATTGCTCAGAGGTATCTGTAAAAAATGTCAGATGAAATGTACATATCACCAATATTTCTGATTCCAAAAGGAGTTTGAGATACACTCACCTAAAGGATTATTAGGAACACCCGGTCAATTTCTCATTAATGCAATTATCTACTCAACCAATCACATGGCAGTTGCTTCAATGAATTTAGGGGTGTGGTCCTGTTCAAGACAATCTCCTGAACTCCAAACTGAATGTCAGAATGGGAAAGAAAGTTGATTTAAGCAATTTTGAGTGTTGCATGGTTGTTGGTGCCAGATGGGCCAGTCTGAGTATTTCACAATCTGCTCAGTTACTGGGATTTTCACGCACAACCATTTCTAGGGTTTACAAAGAATGGTGTGAAAAGGGAAAAACATCCAGTATGCAGCAGTCCTGTGGGCGAAAATGCCTTGTTGATGCTAGAGGTCAGAGGAAAATGGGCCGACTGCTTCAAGCTGATAGAAGGGCAACTTTGACTGAAATAACCACTCGTTACAACTGAGGTGTGCAGCAAAGCATTTGTGAAGCCACAACACGCACAACCTTGAGGCGGATGGGCTACAACAGCAGAAGACCCCACCGGGTACTACTTATCTCCACTACAAATAGGAAAAAGAGGCTACAATTTGCAAGAGCTCACCAAAATTGGACAGTTGAAGACTGGAAAAATGTTGACTGGTCTGATGAGTCTCGATTTCTGTTGAGACATTCAGATGTTAGAGTCAGAATTTGGCGTAAACAGAATGAGAACATGGATCCATCATGCCTTGTTACCACTCTTTGGGATGTGGTGGAACGGGAGCTTCGTGCCCTGGATGTGCATCCCACAAATCTCCATCAACTGCAAGATGCTATCCTATCAATATGTGCCAACATTTCTAAAGAATGCTTTCAGTACCTTGTTGAATCAATGCCACGTTGAAGTAAGGCAGTTCTGAGGGCGAAAGGGGGTCAAACACAGTATTAGTATTGTGTTCCTAATAATTTTTTAGGTGAGTGTATAGTGACGGTACATAGCCTTCATTGAAGCACCTGGGGGGTGGTAAACTGCAGAAACAAATTTGTATATTTTGGATTAAGAACAACTTTACAACCAGCAGCACACACATTTTAAGAACAGATATGCTAAAAAACAGGATGAAACAACAGTGGATATTACATAATTAACATCCCACACCATTTTGATCTATTACTTCTGAATTTTTGACAGTTGATAATAGCAATTAAACTATCCATTATTATACTATACAGCCAGGATAAATCCAAGACTGCAGGGCTAGCATTATAGACCAAGAAGATAATTCTCCTCACATTTAATCCAAACCCCTTACAAGATTTAAAAGCAGATGGAGTATTCTCAGACACAAAAGTCAGTATAGTCAGCGTTGCAGGATAGGGCCCTACATGAGAAAGCAGCATAGCACCTGAAAGAGAAAAGCTTTTGCCTAGAACTCTTTGGTTGAGAGGTGGTCTGAATCTTTAGACAACTCACTCTGGAGACCAAGGTCAAACATTCATTTAATTGTAAGCTTTACACAGTTAATCCCAACACACGAAAGGAACTAGTGTGTGCAATCTCATCTGGCTATATTCCTCAAGTGGGCATATTGTATGTGTGTAAATCAAATCTATGTGTGTATCTGTGAGACAGTCCATCAACCCACTATCACCCAAGTTTCTCAGCAACCAAAAGCTTCCTTCTTAGCTAAAGTCTATTTGTGATATTTTTACTCCCTTTTTAAAACCGTAAATTTCCTGTCCATCTGGATATTTCCTGAGGTGTGTTCAATCTGACATCATCTTTTGTCTACCATATTATATAGTTTTAGTTCCCCTGTATTATCTGTCTGATTAATAGCATAATTATAGAAGTTACACCAGTTTAACATTTCTTTATATGTCTTTACAATTACAGCCTATAATTCTATTGGCTTCAATAAATTACAATTTAATTTATATAATTTTAAATGGTTGGGCCTATGCTGCTGGAAGTGATGTTGGAGGGCCAATAGGGGGACCTCTTCCCTCTGGTCTAAAATCATTCCCAATGCCCCAGGGCAGAAACAGGGATATCGGCCCTGCTTAGGGTACCATTGTTCGGATGGGACGTTAAACAGGTGTCCTGACTCTCTGTGGTCACTAAAGATCCCATGGCACTGTCCGTAAGTGTAGGGGTGTTAACACCGGTGTCCTGGACAAATTTGCAATCTAGCCATCATGGCAACCTAATGTAATAATCCACAGCTTTCAATTGGCTAGTTCATCCCATTCCCTGCCCCCACTTCTCCCAGGCTGTTGCTGCTAATGAGAATATGTTCTAAATCATCTCCTCTTTTAATGAGGAGTGGCTTCCGTCTGGCCACTTTACCATACAGGCCTGATTGGTGGAGTCCTGCAGAGATGTTTTTTTTATTTTACTGTACCCTTTCCCAGATCTGTGCCTCAATACAATCTTGTCTTGGAGGTCTACAGACAATTCCTTGGACTTCATGGCTTGGTTTGTGCTCTGACATGCATTATTAACTGTGGGACCCTATATAGACAGGTGTGTGCCTTTCCAAATCATGTCCAATCAACTAAATTTACCAGAGGTGGACTCCAATCAGTTTGTGGAAACATCTCAAGAATAATCTGTGAAAACAGGATGCAACTCAGACCCTGTTTACACGTACACGGTTATTTTGAGAAACACATCCCTTCGTTTACACGCAAAAAGGAGAATTCATATGTGCCAGAACATGCACCTGCGCCAAAAGTACGACCTATGTTTACATTTTCATTTGGCTATTTTTGGGAATCTGATTGGTTAATGTGGGCTTCAGCCTTTCATTACACTGCCACCTACACCTTGGCATGCTTTTGACAGCATATACACGGGTTTGTGTAAACAAACACTTTTCTGAAAACGGAGAGCTTGAAATGTCCGTTTATGAAAATAGCCGGCCATGTGTAAACATAGCCGTAGCTCA
This sequence comes from Umbra pygmaea, assembly GCA_016801145.1. NCBI lineage: Eukaryota > Metazoa > Chordata > Actinopteri > Esociformes > Umbridae > Umbra > Umbra pygmaea. The sequence continues at coordinate 30,351 of JACXGM010005616.1, forward strand.
ATTTTGAATGTAATGGCAAACACTGTGCTTTTTTCATTTTTTATTTTTAATCAATTTGCTAAGATTTTAACCTTCTTCTTTTACATTGTGATTATGGGGTATTGTTTGTAGAATTTTGATGGAAATAATGAATTGAATCAATTTTGGAATAAAGGTAACATAACAAAATGTGGAAAAAATTAAAGCGCTGTGAATACTTTTCCACTGTATGACGTCTATTCTTTGAAAACGTTGGCTGTAGTCTACAATGGTATTCTAATCACATATCATGTCTAGTCACATATCATGTTAAACTGTGGGTGTCGTAAATCATGACAAACATAAAGGATATGTTACACGTGGGCGGGGGTTCCTCAGACGTCAGCCTGTGAGGCAGCAGTGCCTCACAGGTGCATTCCAGGACATAATGTCACTTGAGGGCATCACATCCATTCTCAAGATGTAGACACTGGTGTGCTTACCCAGAGCCGTGTGTGCGTACTATCATCTAGTACAGTTACTGTACATCTAATACTGTTGAACACATCTATGAGCTAGAACTGTCTCTGCGAGTCAATCAGCTACACTAATTATGCAAGAATTTTGTTTGTGTTACAGAGATTAATAAAAGGAACCACACTCATTTGTCTCTAATCTTTACAATTGTAACGGTTGCCTCCTGCTGGCCATGACAGGCTCAGCCTTCTAGCCCTTTTGAGCCTGTTCCATGTTTAGTGTTGACTTTTTTGTTTCACCCAGACATCAATCGCTGTGTTTTCAGAGTAGAGCATTTGAAATGGTCTAGCGCGACTCTGTGGTGGTAATAGATAATTTAATGGTAACTAAATGTACTGATTGGTGACGCATAGGGCTGCAGCTATCGGTTCTTTTTGTAATCGATTAATCTAGCACTTAATCGATCATTAATCGATTAATCAGATACATTTTCTTCTGTGTTTTTAAACAACCAAAACAAATAATGCATAATGAAAATGATGTGGCTGTAAAATTATCAAGCATTTGGCTTTTATAAAAAAAGGGTATTTATTCCAACTCCAACATTTGCCTACAAAACTAAGCCTATTTATTGCAATTTTTACCCATTTAGTGTTTATAAGTACCCTGGAAATCCAGAGTTCTCGCGAGAGCACAATTTGAATTTGCTCAGCAACTTACTCTGGCACCGAGAAATTCTGCTTATTAACTATGCCCTTGTAGCCGAGCTGCACCAATCACATCGGTGTATCGGATATAGGCATGCCAGAGGCTTGTTAAACAGATGACCACAGCGCTGCGACATTGAAGTCATTAGTAAACATTGTAAGATCGCTATGGATGAACACCATTTGTTTAAAACGGCTTTGGCCACTACAATGAACGAGTTAGACTTGGCTTTTTGTTTTTAAAAAAGGAAGTTTTTGCTGTTTTGCTGACCTGATACGGCAAGAGTTTTATCTACCAGTTAGCTCCGCCATAGGGGCTTAGTGAAAAAACACTGGTGATAGGTCATAGTGTTATCCAATTATGTACAGTGAGATTTTCAAATGCATGCCTGGTGCCGCCCCTCACGTTGGGTCATTTTCATTACTCGATGCCAGACCCTTATATCCTCCGGATTTGGGTCTGGATTTTTCCAGGCTAGTTTATAGGTGCCAGTGCCAACAATTATATAAAAATACAGTTAAGTCAACTTACTGTAAAACATGTATAACATGTAAAACTATGATTACAAACTTAAATAGTAAAAGCCATTTGGCATTAGCTTTGTCTTCTTAAATACAACATTACAAAAAAGGATTGCACCTATTGCAAATTACCCACACGAGTGAGTGAGTGCCCAGTCAGACCAGTTGCTTCTTGTTTGTTTTGTACGGCAGAAATACATACATTCATTTTCAATAGAATGCTGCTATTTGGCTTGCATCACTTGCATTGCTGTGCATTTTAGGAGAAGCATCCGTTCGAAAAATCGAACAGATGCTTTAAATTGCATGCGTTGGTGACACCTACACATAGTGTAGCTTTGAAAAAGGGAATGTTTTATTGCAAATATGCATTTTGTTAAATAGAAAAAGAACAGCATTATATTTTTTACTTAGGCTAGTTGAAGTATATTAGCATGTTTTGTAGTATTGTATTTTTTGTTAATTGAAGATACTCTATGCTTAATTACTTTTGGTCTCTAATTATAAAGTCTTCCCCAAAAGTACGAGTGGATCTGGAGAAGACATCAAAGTCGATGCCAAAAAGCGTCTACCGCTTCATCGCAAAAGTCTGCCACGGTTGGGGGAAGATTAGTTAAATTAGTAAGCAACATGTCTGCAATTATTTTTACATTGGTGGAATGAAAATGCTTACGATTAATGACAGCATTTTCATTCTCATTCGTTGCCCTTATGGCAACATGAGTGCAGTCAATAGCACCAATTACATTTGGGAAACTGGACACAGCTGCAAATTGTGCTTTTTTTGTTGGCCTGTTCACCCGCCGTGTACGGAAACTTCATGTAATTATGCGACAAGCCGGTTATACCGACAAACACGCCTGGCATAACTCGGCTAAGGGTTGGCTGAGTTATCCCTGACCTGTCAGTCAATTCCATCTGGAAAGTGCCAGTCGCCAGAAATCCTGTTATGAGTGTTTTGAAAGGCGCCAATAAATAATATGCATTATTAGGTTATTATTATTATTATTATTATCTTTTAACAGTGCAAGATCAGCTATTGTGCGTCATTACGTATTGTGATGGTATGGCTTTTTATAACCATCAATTTGATTGTATCTGATAATCTACAGGTAATAATCTAATTGTAAATGGAAAATAGTTCTGCACAAATGGAATTTCTTGCACCTTTCAAAATCTTCAAGACATGCGTCACGATGGAACACATTTAAAAATGCATGTAAAACTAAATGCATGTAAATAAACAATATGTTTCTGTACCTGATTATGACATTTATACTATCAAAAAATATTCCCCAATGGACAATAAAGACTATCTATCTACTATCTATGTATCTATCTATCATCAACTATTTATCTATCTATCTGCACCGCCAGACAGAGACATCGACAAGAATTTCAGTTTTAAACATGATTTTGTTCTGTTTACCTTATTATTTATGAGGATGTATTACATAACATGCCAATATAATTACATAATATATTTGAGTGTTCTTTTTGCAAATATGTGCAATATGTGCTTCATTTTGTAACGTTTCCAGTTCCTCCTTCCTGGATTACGTGAATATACAACTTCCCATTCTAGAACTGCATTTCCCATAAACCAGACTCTGTAACCTTTCCTGTTCCCTTTCCACAGAGAACTACATCTTCCCCTTCCTGGACTGATCTGAACTAAAATTCCCATTCTCCAGTTCATCTTCCTGTGAACTACAGCTTCCCTGGTCTTGCCTCCTCAGTACTACATTTCCCATGAATTATTCAAATTCAGTTCACCTGCTCTCACTCTACTTTGTATTTAAGCCACACACTCTCCATTGCCTCTTTGCGAGGTATTGTGAGTATTGTTTTGATTCTCTACTGAGCATTGTATTCATGTCTTGTTATTCCGGTCTGACCTTAGCTTTGTTTATGCATTTATTCTGTCTTGGATTATCCCCTGTACCTTTTAGTCCGGGAGGCTATGGATGGGGACTATATCCTTCCCCCTCATGTCTTTGAGACACCTGCCCCTTTTGAAGCTCCTAAGAGGGCACCCAGTCCCAGTTCCAAGAAGGCTACTAGTCCCAGTTCCAAGATTGCTACCAGTCCCAGTTCCAAGAAGGCTACTAGCCCCAGGTCTAAGATGATTACCAGCCCCAGTTCAACGATGGCTACCAGTCCCAGTTCCAAGATGGCCACCGGCCTCAGTTCCAAGAAGGCTACTAGCCCCAGTTCTAAGATGACTACCAGCCCCAGTTCCACGATGGCTACCAGTCCCAGTTCCAAGATGGCCACCGGCCTCAGTTCCCAGAGGGATTTAGTCTTCACTGCATTAAGGAAGGACCTCGAAGTGGATGGGGACTATCGGGATTGGATGAACCAATGCGGCCAAGCCATCAGTGCCCGTCCAGACTTGGTTAGCCAGTTCTTCTCATGGAGGGCCAGTTATGGGTCACTCCAGACAGAGGCTGAGATCTTCCTTGTGAAGCGGCTGCTCACCCGATCCCCTCAGTTAATGCCCTGTTTGGAAGCCATTGGGGCCTCTCAATGTCCTAGCAGGACCCTGATCGCCCAAGTTCCTTGGTCATAAGAGGTCGCAATTCCAGTTCCACAGCCACAAGAGGTCGCAGTTCCCTCTCTTGGCCACAAGAGGCTGGTGTTTCCGCTCCACGGCCACAAGAGGCCGGTGTTTCCGCTCCACGGCCAGCAGAGGTCGCCCAAGTTCCCTGGCCCGAAGAGGTCACCCAAGTTTCCAGACCAGAAGAGATCACCCAAGTTTCCAGACCAGAAGAGGTCACCCAAGTTTCCAGACCCAAGTTTCCAGACCAGAAGAGGTCTCCACCTTGTCCAGACCACCAGAGGTCTCCACCTTGTCCAGGCCACCAGAGGTCTCCACC
>JACXGM010005617.1:0-34686 GCA_016801145.1 Umbra pygmaea
ACAGAATATAAATAAGTACTGTGTTAAAGCTTATTACAGCACAAATGTAATCAACACAAACAACAAAAATATTAACTATGGGTAAACTTACACTTATTCTAAGTCATTTCCACTATTGCATGTTGTTGCCGTATGGCAACATATCCTAAAGTACCTTATAATAATATTTTTTCAATTTTTTTTTCCGACAGCACTTCAAATATTTTTTTCTATAGCTCTATCATAATGCGTGCGGTAGAGGGTTAAATTTTGGTACTGGTATTCATATTATTTCATGAATATTTTTCAAATCTTCTGAAAGTGTTTCAAATAGACAAAATGACCAAAGTCACATAGATGATTTGAAGTGGATGTGCCAAAATTCTAATTTCAATCCCCGGTCTTAAGTAGCATTTGTGCCAATCATGCTAAATGTTAGCATATTGAAATAGTGCCAGGGACATAAAGCTGAAATATACCTCATTCCATGCCAATAGCACTGTGTAGCTTTGCTATTTGGAAGACCTTTTCATTTCATTCATTCACTGTGACACATTTACATTTAGCAGCATTAAAATGAGCAAGATTTACAGTGTACAGAATAGGAATATTAAATGTAGATTACTTAATTTTTAAATTGTTGCATTGTCTTTGCCAAGTTATTTATTTCTTTATATCCTCAATTGGTTTTTTTTCAATTAAAGTCTAACTAGACTAGACTGCCAGGTAAGGGAAGATCCTAACCAATTAGTGAACTAATCAATCAGTCAGGTACAAGTTAAAAGCAAATACCTGCAGACACTAGGCCCTATGTGGAACCGGTTTGAGACCCCTGCTCTATGGGGTATTCAACTCTCACCGTACGATGGCTGGACCCTGCTGAATTTATGTTCTACATCATTCTAAATAAGTCTCCTATTAAAGGGATGTAATGAAAAAATGGAGTGGAACTGGCTTTGAATATATAAGGCTGTATATATTTTTGTGTGTATGAAATGTTTAATGTGCTGGTCCCCAAATGAAGTTCACCATCATACAGTACAGCTGCCTGATTGTGGTCAGGTGATTAAATCCTGGTAACAGTCATTGGGTTTCTTCTTTGTTGTGTCAGTCTGTCGGTAAACTTATCGGTCTCTCTCTTTTCTATTATTGTAGCTTACAAATTGTCTCTATTGACCTACAGTATATTTACAATATGTCCATCTGTCTGCATGAATTTCTGATTTGCTGTGCTTTTGTTATTTTTTTAGTATATTGGACAGGAAAGTAGTGAAATATAGAAGATAGTTTTGTGGTTTGATGGTTTTGAACCCATGCTGCAGCAGTACATGTGCACTGGTGCCACCACCGTAGGCCACTGTCTGTCTACTTAAGAAAACGAACATAAACATGTTTTGCATGCTGGAAAACATTTTCCGGGCAGTGGTTCGTTTTTGAGTTTATGATGTCTTCTTCACTTGCTTGAACCATTTCAGGATTTTTTTTTGTTATGTTAGGATCTACTTTAACAATTGAGCATGCAAGAAATACACTTCCTGGCTCCACATGAAACTTAAAACACATGACAGAGAACTGAACAGTTTTTAAAACATCCGTACAAGAAACTGTACAACCATGTGTTTCTGGTCAATACACACATATCAAAGAGGGAATCACTCTCTTATGATGGTAATAGTGGTAAATAGCTTCTTTTGAAATCAGCATGTGTGTATAGTCCACAGATGTTTGTAGAAGCGACCAAGCCAGGCAACACAGGAAAAGACAGAAAACTCTGGGTGGTATAACAATAGCGGCGGGGCTGTCAAATGTTTAAGATGGCATGGAGTGAGATTTTACGCATGTCATTTTCACTATTGAAAAATGTCGGGTGACCGTCTGAGAGACAACATCCCAAACACTTACAAATTGTCTCACTCAATCACTATGAACAAACAATGAAACATTTTGCAAAGTGTGGTCTGGATATGCGAAAAAGGGAAGGTCTCTATTGTATTTGTTTTTATTTGAGCTGTTTCACCCCTCCCATTTGGGCATGTCCAATTCACCCTGACCCCGCCTTGTTGCCTACTCAGCAAGTTGGTCCAATGCGCTCCCGTGCTTCCTTCAACCACATATCGCTGAGCATTTCAAGTCTTTATTCAGTACAAGCGTGGAAGAGGTTTTGCCATTGAACTTACATGTGCCCGATTTGCACTAGAGAGCGCTAGACAGTGATGTGGAATGTACCTTAGTCTGACTTGTACTCCTTAATCCTTGGCAGCATTGTACCAATTTGTGCTCTCTTCTGCTGGGGTTCTGGGCAAAGTCGGAGAAGCCGTGACCAGGATCAAACCTGAACACCATAACATAGTTTGTTCCTTTAATTGAATGTCTGCCTGTCAGTCTGATTATCCATCTGCCTCTGTAAATGACTCTATGTACTTTGTCTCTACATCCAGGAGGTAGTGGCACACTGGATTGCAGAGAGTCGCCTGGCCATAGACCAGACACGCCTTCTCTGCCTCCACGCAGCTCACGCTCTGGACACGCTGGGCAGCAGAAGTGCCAGGAAGCAGGTACAGTAAATGCACACCTACACAGAACTTTTTTAGCAGTACAGACCATGTAACGGTCCCCTAAACACTTGTGGCAGTGCTGAAAGTTGTATGGCCTAAAGATCAGAGCTGGTTATGTAAATGTACCTCAGTAAACCCAGAGGCCGTTAGAAGACTGAAATTATGAAAATCATCCATTTGCTTCCTGCTTTGAAAGTTCAGCCGGAAATTGCCCTTGTGTCACTTTCTGTTTATTAGTCTCTTTCACATCTGATGCGTACACACACACAAACACACACTTGGAGATATTGCGAGCTATGCTGTCCCTATCTGAACTCGAATCCCGAGCACAGAGCTGCTCGGATGAGAAGAGCCAGTCACAGCACCTCGTGTTTGGACTGTAATTTGACGGAGGTGGTATCAGCCCCTGGTGGCATGGGAGTTAGACTGACGGGTGAGGTTAAGGTGAACGGAGAAGTGCGGTGACTCATCCGCATCTCAAATGGCACGCTATTCCCCACGGAGTGCGCTACTTCAGTCTGTGAGTAGTTTGACGTTTGTGAGCGAGCAGGGAAGGGGAACGGGCGAGACGGCACCCCCGCATTGGATCTGATAAGCGGGAGGCGGCAAGGAAGATGAGTAAGATTCATTGTGACATCGTGACCCTCGACTGAGGACAGAGCAGAGACGGACGGAGTGAGGGGGCAGGCGGCGGAATACAGAGCAGAGCAGCGGTCGCCTGAGCTGTCACTCAAGTCTCCTATGTGTCTCCTCCTCTGTGTCTTTGTGCCAGCTGCTGCATGCTGGATTTGGACAAGAAGTAACTCTGAACCAGGGCTCAGCATTAGCACATAACACCTTTGACTAGAGCACTGATGTTCTTACTCTGCTATGTGATTGAGGGAATAAAATGCTACTTCTGACTGGGTTTGTCGCAGCTCAACTCCCCCCGACGCTCTCCACCTGTGTTCAATCAGACTCTCAGTAGGGGAGATTTACCCACAATGCCATGCTAGCCCTCTGCTTCCCACTTCCTGGTGTCCTACTGTTAGCTGTCACAGCAGCACACACATTCCAATCAGTTCAATGACTAATGTTGTGTTTTCCTGAATATGCTGGTTCATTCCACCTAGTCAGTATTTCATTGTTATTCTCTGTAATGTTAAAAATGAATACAGATTCTCATATAAACCCTGGTTGTGTTTCACAGAAAATGATTCACCTCCAGGAACACAAGCACCCCTGTATGCATAATCAAACCCACCATGACATATAGAACACTAGCAGCCAGGGTGATTTTGAGTTGCATTGTTGTCCCAGTTTGAACCCAGGTTGCCTATCTAGAGCACCTATTTCCAATGTGGTGCGCTGCTTTTCACCAGAGCTCAGTGGCCTTTCTCTTTCACCTTTCCGTCTGTATTGTTCACTCTCTCGCACTATTTCTTTCCTCCATATGTGTCTGGTAAACAGGAGTCTAGTTCATTGGGTGCCACTTCCGACATCTTAGCAACGCCTTCCTCGCAGCTACTTCTGTGTTATCTTCTTTCTCTCCGACAGAACTGGATACAAATATTAAATAACATCAATAATGCAGTACTGTGAAAAGTTTCTGTATATAATACATCAGCTTATTATTTCAGTTTCATGTAGGAGAGTCTTCTTTCTCTTCGGATTGCCGTGGTGACATCAATGCTTCTTTGTGGGGCTTTTGATGACAGGTTTCAGACCGTGACTAAAGAGTTGCATTTTGTGAGCTTTTTCTTTGCTTTTCAAGTTATATTTTAAATAGGTCTCATGAGTGCGACCTTCCAAAAAGAAATGATGTTTTAGGTTATTTCCCAGTTTCATTCTTTAGTCAAAGGGTGGCCTCCTGTACCAGGCCACGCTAAGCCTAGATAAGTCGTCTTGAAATGGACAAAGGTATAAAAACCCAGTTTTAATCAGTAACACCTCAAAACACATCAACCCAATCCAATGCATTTCCCAGGCTTAAATCTAAAAGGTGCTCATTTATATATTAACCCTTTAATGTTCTTGCTGCGAAAAAACCCATTGTGTGTTCTACCAAATGGTTGAGTCAAACATTAAAGGGTTAATTGCTCAGATATTGTAATTCCTGACATACTTTCCTGCCAGTTGCGCAGTTATGTAGCTGACAGCATGAGCCGGGAGCTAATTTAATAGTGAACAGCATCCAGGGGATGTAAAGAAGCTATGTTTATAACCTCCGTGAATTCTCTCGATAGGTAATGAATGGGTCAACACTTTATTGCTAAAACTCTAATGCTTCAGGGGTTCCGGTTTGAGCATGTGGGCGGAATGGTTGCACATGGACAAGGCTCCTAACTTCTAACTTTCCAAAAGGCATTCTAATCTCTGCCAAAGCACATTTTATTTACTAGTTTTTAAGTTTCAGTACCTTATTCTTTCTAATGGCGCACATTTCAAGGGAAATGACCCGTTGAAGCAGTCCCTTCTGAGCAGTCCCTTACCAAGAGTGTCATGGTGCCGATTCTGTCCTGGAACCTGCTACTATTGAACCTTGTCTGGATACTTTGGCGAAGCTGCTGTCCATTCTGAAACCCTTCCAATCTGATTCAATGACGGATATTACGGCTGCTCTCACTGTCCAGATAAACACAGCTAATGATGCTCTGGCCCCCTTATCTGCAGACCTTCATGGGGTTTGTGTGGCGGCTGACTAGCATTCCCGCCAAATTAAAGAATTCGAGCACGACTTGGCTGACTACAGCAACTGGATTGTAGGCCATGAGGAGGCAGTCGGCTAGTGGATAAGCCTGATGACTTGGAGTCCCATTCGAGGGGCTGCATCCTCAGGTTAGGGGGGTGACCCTGATGGATTTCTTTGCGGAGATCCTTACCTCCGGTTTTCAGTCACCACTGAAGCGAGACTGGGCTCACCACATCGGCAGGCATCCAACGGCCCAGAGGTGGCAGGCCCTCATCATGCGTCTTCATCATGTGGTTCCACTACTTTTGTACATGCTGTGTATGTTTTTCTTTCCTTCTGTTGTTTTTTGTATTTTTGTATTCTTTATCTGTATGTTTTGCCTTAGTGTGTTTTGCCTCTATTTGTCTTAGATGGCAAACAATGCTAAAATGCTTGTCCTTCTTCTGGAAATAAATGTCCCTCGTTATTTTTAAACACTGACGTTTTTTAACAGTTTGTCAGTCTTTTATTTGATATTTTGGGTGCCTCCAGAGACTCCCTTATTTGTTCCAAGCAGATGTTATCCTAAATGTGTTTACTTAAAATGGTCCTTTGTAATTCCTGTGTTTATGTGCTGGTCTGTTTGTGTTTAAAAACATTTCATGTATATATATATTTTCTTTATGATTTCAGTGTGTGTTGTTAATGGTTATGTGGGTGTGGGGTAGGTCGGGTTTTGGTGGGGGGGGTCTGGGGTTTGTTATGTTTGGTGGAGGGCTGTTCTATCCAGGGGGTATAGAATATATAATTTGCATTATGTTTCAGACCTATGTTTGCATTATACGACTATGGTCGTCAGAGCATTAACTCTTCGCAATTGAAAGGTTTGTGCACCAACCTCCATTCACGGACTCTGTCACATGGGCCATTCAGTTGAGGACTTGGCCTCTTGGCATGGCGTGCTTAGGAGTCTAAAGTTTGCCTCCTGATGATGAAGGGAAATGTAACTATAATAAAAACTACAGATATTGTGTATTGCTGCATAACTACACACATTTGGAAAAGTGTGAACCAAATCCCAGGCAGCGCTGTGCCAATTTGCAACGCCTCGTGCTGGAGGTCGGGGCAAAGTCGGAGAAGCCATAGTCAGGGTGGAACCACTGACCAGCTTTACATAGTTTGTCTTGCAAGGCAGCGACTTAGCCCAATCACGTTCAATCTTAATACACTGTGTGCACAATTATTAGTCAAGTCAGTATTTTGACCATATCATCATTATTATGCATATTTTCCATCTCCAAGCTGTATAAACTGGAATTCTTATTGGATTTAAGTATATCAGGTGATGTGTATTTGTGTAATGAGGGAGGGTATCAACACCCTATATCAAGGTGTGCATAATTATTAGGCTTCTGTTCCCCAAGCAAAATGGGCCAAAAAAGAGATTTAAATTACTCAGAAAAGTCAACAAAATGTAAAAGGTTTTTCAGAGGGATGCAGTTCTCTTGAAATTGCTAAGATATTGGGGCGTGATCACAGAACCAACAAACCCATTATCCTCCAGTGCTGTCATATTCCAGAACTGCAACCTACCTGGAGTGCCCAGAAGTACAAGCAAGGTGTTCAGTGCTCAGAGACATGGCCAAGGTAAGGCAGGCTGAAACCCAACCACCACTGAAAAGGACACATAAGTTAAAACGTCAAGACTGGGCCAAGAAATATCAGTTTTATGGACTGATAGGATGAGAGTGAAAGAAAACAATATCCCTCTCTGAACAGTGTCTAAGAGGCTGTGGTTTCTGCTGCACACAATGTTAAATGTCAACACATCCAGTAACTGATAGACTCCATGAATGGAGGGCTTGTGACTGTAAGTGAAAAGAAGGGTGGCTATATTGGTCACTAATTTGTTTTTTATTTGTACATTTTACATTGTTTGTTTATTATTATCACTTCAACAGAAGAAAATCAACAAGTGAGAAATGTTTTTCATTTAGTTGCATTATTATTTGGCACACATGGATATGCCAATACCTCACTTTTACTTTCTTAACTATTCAGGTTTGAGGTGTATTTATGTTTTGGATAGATCGAGAGCACTGTAGTTGTTCAATAATAAAATGAATCCTCAAGAATACAACTTGCCTAATAATTGTGCACACAGTGTACATCAAAATGTTACCACAAAGCAGCTGGTATTAAATTGCTACCCAGTTAGCCAGGTACAGTAACCATTCAGATGGTACAATTCTTTGTGCGTGGGTCAGTATTTTCACAGGACCGCCGGACAAGAGATGGCTTATACTGTTTTTATAAGTATCTTAAAAGACTAACCAAAATGTATATTTTCTTTAGTCCACGACTACATTTACGACTAGCAGCATAGAGCCCTGTATTGCCCTGCTGGTTTGCTTCTAAAGCTAAGCAGGGTTGGGCCTGGTTAGTCCCTGGATGGGAGACCAGTGATGCTGGAAGTGGTGTTGGAGGGCCAGTAGGGGGCACTCTTCCCTCTGGTCTAAAGATCAATCCCAATGCCCCAGGGCAGTGACGGGGACATCTGCCCTGCTTAGGGTGCCGTCTTTCGGATGGGATGTTAAATGGGTGTCCTGACTCTCTGTGGTCATTAAAAATCCCATGGCACTTATCGTAAGAGTAGGGGTGTTAACCCCGGTGTCATGGTATTCAATTAAAATTATCCCACAGATCTGAACAAGGAGTTGTGGATCTTCCAACAAGGCAGGATTAGAGAGGGAATTGGGAAGGTAAGAAAAAAATCTGAAAAAAATCACCAAAAAATATAAAAGAAAATCTGTGGATTGACCATAGTCAATCACCGCTCACCATGAAATTTGACTGAACTTGCACAATTCTTCAAGGAAGAATGGGCAAATATTCCCCAATCTAGATGGGCAAAGCTAATAGAGACTGATGGCTGTAATTAAAGCAATAGTTGGATTTATGAAGTATTAAATCATGGGACTGATCACTTTTTCACTTAAACTGTTGCCTTTTTACGTTACAGGCAGAGTATGTAAATAAAGTTGATTTCAGGCTGTAATACAAAAATATTTTCTATAGGCACTGTATGTGTTTTCAAAAATAACATTGTGCACACCTGTCCATTTTCAGAAAAGTGTTCGTTTACACATACCCATGTATATGCCGTCAAGAGCATGCCAAAGGTGTATGTGGCAGTGTAACGAAAGGCTGAAGCCCACGTTAGCCAATCAGATTCCTGAAAATAGCCAAATGAAACAGTAAATAGGTCTCACTTTTCGCGCAGGTGCAAGTTCTGGCCATACTGTCATTGGTACTGGCCTATACGATTCATGGTACTGGCTCATAGTGGCATTGGAACTGGCCTACACGATTCATGGTACTGGCGCATACTGTCATTTGTACTGGCCTATACGATTCATGGTACTGGCGCATACTGTCATTGGTACTGGCCTATACGATTCATGGTACTGGCGCATACTGTCATTGGTACTGGCCTATACAATTCATGGTACTGGCGCATACTGTCATTGGTACTGGCCTATACAATTAATGGTACTGGCGCATACTGTCATTGGTACTGGCCTATACGATTCATGGTACTGGTGCATACTGTCATTGGTACTGGCCTATACGATTCATGGTACTGGCTCATACTGTCATTGGTACTGGCGCATACTGTGACGTCAGATGCCTAAACCTCTGTTTTTCTCAGTTTACATGCAAACTTGCAAACTGAGTTTTCCAAAATCTCCACTCTGGCCAGAGTTTTTAGAAAGAATCATTTTCAGAGGCGAATTCTCAGTTTGCGTGTAAACGAGGGGCACAAATGAAGGGAAATATCAGTTTTTCAAAATATCTATGTACGTGTAAACGGGGTCTAAGAAGCCCTCCTGTTCTCCACCTGTATTAACTGCACCTGTTTGAACTTGTTACCTGTATAAAAGACACCTGTCCACACCCTCAATCAAACAGACTCCAACCTCTCCACAATGGCCAAGACCAGAGAGCTGTGTAAGGACATCAGGGATGAAATTGTAGACCTGTACAAGGCTGGGATGGGCTACAGGACAATAGGCAAGCAGCTTGGTGAGAAGGCAACAACTGTTGGTAAAATTATTAGAAAATGGAAGACATTCAAGAGGATGGTCAATCTCCCTCGGTCTTGGGCTCCATGCAAGATCTCAACTTGTGGGGCATCAATGATCATGAGGAAGGTGAGGGTTCAGCCCAGAACTACACGGCAGGACCTGGTCAATGACCTGAAGAGAGCTGGGACCACAGTTCCAATGAAAACCATGTGTAACACACTACGCTGTCATTTCCAGGCCCGTCTGAAGTTTGCCAATGACCATCTGGATGATCCAGAGGAGGAATGGGAGAAGGTCATGTGGTCTGATGAGACAAAAGTAGAGCTTTATTGTCTAAACTCCACTCGTTGTGTTTGGAGGAAGAAGAAGTATGAGTACAACCCACAGAACACCATCCCAACCGTGAAGCATGGAGGTGGAAACATCATTCTTTGGGGATGCTTTTCTGCAAAGGGGACAGGATGACTGCACCGTATTCATGGGAAGATGGATGGGGCTATGTATCGCAAGATCTTGGCCAACAACCTCTTTCCCTCAGTAAGAGCATTGAAGATGTGTTGTGGCTAGGTCTTCCAGCATGACAACAACCCAAAACACACAGCCAGGGCAACTAAGGAGTGGCTCCGTAAGAAGCATCTCAAGGTCCTGGAGTGGCCTTAACAGTCTCCAGACCTGAACCCAAATAAAATATTTGGGGGGAGCTGAAAGTCTGTATTTCCCAGTGACAGCCCCGAAACCTGAAGGATCTGGAGAAGGTCTGTATTGAGGAGTGGGCCAAAATCCCTGCTGCAGTGTGTGCAAACCTGGTCAAGAACTATAGGAAAACATAGTATTGATGTCATGCAATAAAATGCTAATTCATTATTTAAAAATCATACAATGTGATTTTCTGGATTTTTGTTTTGGATTCCGTCTCTCAAAGTTGAAGTGTACCTATGATGAAAATTACAGACTTCCACATGTTTTGTAAATAGGAAAACATTCAAAATCAGGCAGTGTATCAAAATACTTGTTATACAGTTCTTTCCACTGTATATATATGTTTTATTTCACTTTTTTTTAACCAGGTAATTTTACTAAGAACAATTTCTCATTTACAGCAATGACTCGGGAGCAATAAGGGTGAAGTGTCTTGCCCAAAGACACAATGACATTTGGCTCTGTAGGGAATCGAACTGGAAACCTTCTGACTACATGTCTGACTCCCTAACCACTGAGCCATCTGCGTCCCCATGTCATCCTTTTGAATTTTTTTTAGTGGTTTTCACCTAACTGGTCCTCACGGAATCCCCTTTACACGCATACACATGTTATGGCTTTTTTAACATGGACCCATTATCCATGCTATGTTTAGTGAACACTAGTTGCAGGTTACTGGGGTGTGAATGAATGAGGGAGAATGCTGTTGGACCACTCGTAATGGCTGAGTTTATTGTCTATGCCTTCCCCTCTGACTTTTATCAAAATATCTGTGCCTTCCCATTGCTGCTTTTCAAACACACTGTCAGTCTTTACCTCATCTCTAGTACACGAGTTTGCTTATCCCTCCCTCTTGCTGATTACAATGGTCTCTATTAATCTCTATGCACTATAAAATATTGTCTTGATTTATTACGTTGCATTAATTGATTTAAATGATGTGTGTGTCTTAACTACACACAGAGACCCTTGCATTTCCCCTGAGCTGGATAAACTGAACCCATTGAATTAACAAGAAACTCCATCAATATGATTAACTTATTAGAAATGTGTTGTGGTCCAGACCCGGACCAAGATCTACAAATTGGTAATGGCTGGCCTATATCACAGAAGAGAATTATAAAGTTCAAGTCAGAGTTTGTTCCTCCAAAAATGTGTTGTCGTTTCCAATGCAATGCATGCTGTGCACACAGTGTGTTGATACCATAGCATACCATTAAAAAAATATACATATTAGCTTGTCCCCCTATGTACTGAAAATATGTGACATCTCTCCCCAAACAAATGTGAGATCACAAACTTTTCACAAGGCATGGACAACCTGCCAATGGGCTAATAATTATGTGCAGTTTAACCAATTCGCAAACTATGTATTGTTCATGCTTGGGTCAAGCAAAACAATCAAATCCTGTTAAGGTTGCAACTAGACCTTGTTTTATGTTTTCAGAAACACTATTTGTGTTATGTAAATGCACTTTGTTTAAAGCGCACATTTACAACTTCTAGGAATTGCCAACCCTGCCGTTAATTTGTTTTGTACCTTAAAACACCATTAGACAAAAAGTGCATCATTTGCACATTTAAAATGTAATTTTGATCTCATAGTGTTGAAATACTGTATGATCAAAAAATCATGTGTTTGACTGCATCTTTTCAGGTAAATAATTTTTGACCGCATTTCTTCTTAAATCTTAAGCAATGCCACCCCTTCCTTTTTCTAATAATGGTACTTTCCACACTGTAGATTGCCATGATCAAGGTGGTCGCTGCCAGGATGGTGTGTAAAGTGGTCGACTGTGCCATCCAGGTCTACGGAGGTGCAGGTGTATCTGAAGACTTCCCTCTTGCACACATGTAAGTAGCTTTTAACTAATTCAGTTTCCTAATTTATTCTTAAACTGAAGGCTTTGTCTTTTGAAATCTTTTTGGGCAACAGCTGATCACAAAGTCCAGAAGTGTAAATTATGTGTATTAAAATGGCCGTCTTGGTCCTATGTAAAGGTACCATACTCAGTTTTATGGGGCCTCTCTAATGTAACACAATGGAAATGGCTCAATCTACCAATGTCCTTGGTATGCTGGAGGAGCATTACTGAGGAGTTGTTTTCCAACCACCTGACATCCGACCGGAAAATATAAACTCGTCCACAATAATTTTTTTTCTTCTCATTGTCGAGCTAGTTATTGCTATAGTTTCTTTTAATTGCTATTTTCAATTTTATCTCTCAGATGAGTTGCTACAAGCACCCAATTTGGCACAAGGTAAACCCACTTCTGTTATACACTACAAGGTGGACTCCCACACCAGTGAAAATGCAAAAATGGTGCTTTTCAAAAAACATTTATGCACATCTGAAGTTTCAAAAAAGCACCTGGGTGTTCCAAATATTCGGTACACAGATGAAATCAAAGTTGAGTTGTCTGGAAAGACCACACAACACTGTGTTGGACAAAAAACCTCATGTCAACTGTAATGTATGGTGGAGGTGGCTCAGCAGAAGTTGTGTGATGCAACGACCCAAAGCACAGAATTAAATCAACAACTGATTGGATTCAACTGAAGGAAAATGCCTTCTGGAGTGGCCCAGTGACCTAACCTCAACACTATTGAGATGCTGTGGCATTACATCAAGAGAGTGATTCACACCAGACACCTCCAGAATATTGATGAAATGAAACAGTTTTGTAAAGAGGAATGGTCCAAATGTCTTTCTGACTGTCGTGCAGGTGTATCTGCAGCTACAGGAAATGTTTGGTTAAAGTAATGGCTGTCAAAGGAGGGTCGTCCCGATATAAAATTAATGGGTTTACATACTTTTTCCATGCTGCACTGTGAATGTCTACATGGTGTGTTAGACATTAAGACATGGAAACATATAATTGTTTGTGTGATATTAGTTTAAGCAGACTATATAAGTCTTTTTTTGACTTAGATGAAGATCAGATAAATTTTTATGACCAATTTACACAAAAATTCAGGTAACTCCGAGGTGTTGCATACCTTTTTTTGCCAATGTATCTGCGTGCGTTATCTCATTAAATGGAATTCATTTCCCATTAGCAATGCAAATGTTGATATTTCCTCATGGCATTGCCTGTGTATGTTTTGACCCAAATACTGCCATGCAGGATATCAATCGCTACCGTGTCCTAAATTACCTGTTGTCTCTACCGCCTCCTCAGACAGTGTCTGCGGTCATATCAGACAAACTCTGTGAGATGGAAAAATGCCTTCTCGCAAGGTTGACAGGCAGACAGGCATCAGCCCCACAGACAGCAGCTCATAGATAAAAATGTGGAGCCAGTATAATGAAGCAGAACAGGGAAAATGGAGAAATGCATCTGCATAGTAATGATTCATTACCATTTTTAGCAGCAAAATTCTGTGAACTTTGAATAAATTCAGTGGTTCTCCAGAAATCCAGTTTGTAATATTCCTAGAATGGAGAGAAAAAAGCAGAAGGCTTTTATCGAAATGTCTCAAATGTAAATGATGGTAATTATAGTCTAAGGTCAGCAGATACATAACATTGTTTTATTTATGAGTAGTCTAGTAACTGCTTGTTATCCTCATGCTTCCTGGGTTAATGTTACAGTGCTGGTCTATTTCTGTCTGTCGCTCTCTCTTAATTTCCTTTCCTCTACCTTCTATATAGTAGTTATGTTTAATGATGAATTAGATTGCAGCGATGTTACCAGAACATAATAGTTGTTTGAATATTTGTGTTACTGTTCAGATTGGTTAACAATCAAACCCCTTAACAAAATGTCAAAAACCTCTTGCAACAAAAATTAAACCTGTTGCTTATTGGATAACAAGGCCGCTTATCTGCTTTTTGGTGCATAATGTACCTGCTTCCATCCACAGGTACACGTATGCCAGGACTTTGCGCATTGCAGATGGGCCTGACGAGGTGCACCTGTCTTCCATCGCCCACCTGGAGCTCAGAGACCAGCTAAGGAAGGCCCAG
Organism: Umbra pygmaea; assembly: GCA_016801145.1. Classification (NCBI taxonomy): domain Eukaryota; kingdom Metazoa; phylum Chordata; class Actinopteri; order Esociformes; family Umbridae; genus Umbra; species Umbra pygmaea. Next base: position 13,943 of record JACXGM010005617.1, read on the forward strand.
TCCAAACTGTGAGGCCAGGCAGGGGTTAACACCTCAGTTAGCACACAGCCCTCAGATAACCCTTTAATTGCCCAGCAGTGTAACAGAGCCATAAAAGAGCGACAGAGATTAATGTAAAATGTCATTTCGGCCAACAAATCACACGTTGATCTCCTCATATGAGTCAATAAGGTTTACATTTCTAAAATCTGAACTTAATTAACTCTGGCTCTGACTAAATGTTATTTTGTGAGCATGAAGAGTCAATTTAATTATAGTGTAAAGATCTGTCACACTGTGCCAGACAACAGATGACACTAACATACTCTCATGTTGTGCTTGTTGATTACATTTAGTCTTAGGTATTCAAAATGGCTTAAAGGCTTAATAATATGCTGTATATCACAAAATGGGAATAAATATTTTAATATGCTGTACATTTGCATCATTGTTTGAATGGATTATTCCAAGAACTCCTTCCTTTGAATTTACCACCATTTAAATGTATTTACAATTAACTTGTGACTCTACTGCTAGAGACTGACTTATATAGCGACTGAAGATGTCCAAATATGGACTCCGTACACAGGGGCCATACCTTTGATCCTTATGTTCACGGCTTGAATCATAGGGAGGCCAAGCCTTCATTCTGAGTATGGTTCATACAGGGGTTTGGCTAGTAACTTTCCAGCTCTGCAAAATACACTCAAACTAATTCCATGGGTGTCCTCTTCTGGCTAAATTATATATGTCCTACTATATTGTTCTGAAACAGATTACAGATGTAGTATAACAACAGTTTAATACAGTCTAACATCTTGCTTTCTCTTAACATTTTGTTAACATTTTGCACATATTAATAGGAAGTAGGGCACCATTTTGAATTCTGCCATATGTTCCAGGTTGCTGTTTCCATTGCGTGATAATTCAAGGTGTTGCACTGGGCGATAATGAGGGAGAGCTGGGAAGTTTTACTGCACAAAAGAACCCTGGTGTTGGACAGTGAAATCATTATCTGAAATGTGTTCCAGAGTCCAACTCATTCCCAGATTAAACTGCAAATGAACAGCAAGCTACAGCAGCCCTGAGAAGCTATATGTTGGGAAACATTCACATTAAGTATTCTCATCAATTATGACTTTATTTATTTGCACTGTTGCCATATAATCCCTTCTTTAAAACATTGTTTTGCATATAACTAAACTGTTGTTTTTCTTTTACAGAAAGTAAATGGGTATAAAAGTCGTTCTCAGTCAAACAGTATAAGTACCCTCAGGAATGTGTATCCATTATAATATATTATTATTACATTAACAAATATACTTAAAACCAATATGTCCGAAACTAGAGTATATAAAGCAAGTTCACTTATATTTCATTTATTTTTACGAACAAACAAGCCTCTTGGTTTGTTTCTTCTTCTGTGCGCTTCTCTGGAGTCTCTGCCCCTGGGAAAATAAGTTTTGAGATTGTTCAGGTGAAATATTAGACTAGGTTTAGACTACTACAGTTTGACAAATGATAAATATTATTTGTTTTACTACATTTTGGTCATTTAGTAAATGCTCTTTTCCAAAGCAACATCCCCCGGAGTAACTTAGGGTCAAGTGCCTTGCCCAAGGACACAACGAAATTTGGCACAGTCAGGAAATAAACCGGCAACCTTCCTACTACAAGTCTGACTCTCTAAACACTCAGCCTTCTGAGTCCAAACAATTTTTTGTGACTTTGTTTGTTAATAACATGTGCCTGCTAATGGAAGTTTCTAATGTAAAAAATAAAAACACTTGAATGATAAGGGATGTGGGGAGGTGCACATAGGTCCTACCAAGGGAGTGGGTTCTTCTGGGTCTCCCAGAATAGTGTATGCTCCTGGACGTTCTCTAGCACCACCCTTCTTTTTGTTATTCTTTAGCTGCCTTCGTACTCTGGTCACCTGGAAGAACAATGGCATGAGGAAAGACTTCAATGAAACAGTGTTGATTCAATAAAACCTGCCATAGCTTTACGCAGTGACCTTATTTTAAATGTTATTAGATGCCCACAGTTTAGTTTCTGAAGTGAAAGCATAGACGTATGAATTTTGTCCTTGTAGTTTTATACAGTAGTTTGAGTTAAATTGACAGGGGAAAGATCTTCTGTGTAAATACTGCAATGTGGATTCCCATCTGCTGTTGAACTCTAAGAAACTCCAGGAGAGGTTAAGATGTCCTAATTTACACACTGTTTATATTACCAGTATTGTTGAGAACAGAAGGTTTTAATATTAACTGTAAACTGCCATCATGGAATTGTCTACTTTAGAGTTGTCATGGTGAACTGTGTACCTGTAAAGAGGCGCTGGGTTTGTCATGGCTTATCAGGGAGAAGGAGCCAGCTCTGGATTTATGCTTGTTTTTCTTCTTGCTTCTAGCTCGATCTATCTGGAGGAACAAAATTCCCATGGGATCGATACTAAAAAAGCAACTGAGTAGTATGTTAGCACACAAGTATGAGAGTCATCCTGATGTGGCAAGTTAACATGAAAGCTACATTTCTTGGAATAAGGCCTAAGGGGGTGTGGTTTATGGCTGCCACAGTGAAGTATATTCCCACAGTGAAGGCGTGACTGTTTTGGCCTGTTATTAGCCACAGTGCCGTGTTCACACAAACCTGACATTGACAATGTATATCCTAATTGCTGTTATGAACCAGTTAGCAAAATAACTAGAACAGTAAAAATAATTGATTTATACCACTGATGACCTGTCAATAAATGTCCCAAGATAGACACACACCAGTTTGTTCAAGGAGACTTGAGGTAGAAATCACTATCACAATCTTGTTTAACAACAGAGGATTGCCCCTGAATCATTTGAGACCGTATCTGTTCTACCTCTTTCTCGGCCCATCTCCTTTTATCTTTTTGTATGAGAGTGTTGGGGAAGCCTTTGGCAGAGATAGAGCCAGGAAGTATGCTGTGCTTTCCCAACTGTCTCTTCTGTCTGTCCAACGGCATTTCCGATGGAGTGTTGTCATCATCGACCGACATCTATTTAGATAAAACACATTACTGCTTTAAAAATGTGTAAACAATTGATCAATACATAATATGCATGTGCTGTGGTTTCAAGTGGTAGTCTGAGGGAGAGATACAAAGCTCTTACGCCAATTGGAGAGTAACCACCAATTCTTTCTCTCTGGTGAGCACAAGACAAACCTTAAATTAATTTCATTAATGCAGTTTGGGAAATTGAAATGCAATCAGTTACATTTGCAGTTGAATTGAGGGACACCGCTTGAAGCATTTATTGTGTTGAGCTATTTTAATTGCTTTGATTTGTTCATTGCAAACAGCTGAAAGTCCGTACATTTTGACAATAAACCCAATATGGAATGGGGTTGAATAATTTTGATTGCAACTGTATGTTGAATGTTCAATGGTTTTGGTGAATCAATTATTTTTTGTAATAATCAATATCAGTGTTAGTTCAATTGATTTTAGTATCTAATGGGCCTCCTTAGGAGTTAGGGAGCCCTCAGTTGCATTAGGCAAGTATGTAGCAGAATGTTGTTCTCAAGCGAAAGGCTCATATACAGTACCTGTGGCTTTGTCAGGACACGGTTCTTTTTGGGTGATTGCCTCAGCCGTATGGGCACATCATTCTGTTAGAAGATAATTTTACACGTTGAAACAAAATGAACAGCACGTGTTCGTTTTTGGAAACTGACACGTTTGTCACTAATTCCACTGTTGACATAGATATACTGTAGGAAGAATGCAATATGTAACAATTAAAGATATTTAATTACTACTGCAACCAATTATTTGCGCTCATTTTACCAGGTTAGTTGAACCTTGTTTTTTCCTATACTGACAAACAACAAACATTAGCCAGGAATTCTGTTTCATTTTCCACATCAATTGTGACTCCCAAAAACACAGCATTTAATTAAATTGACCATTTTTCAAAATATATTTCTTCCATAATACTGCCTAAAGCAACAAGGAGTCCAAATACATCTGTAGTTCATAATAGTCCATACTGGTATACTTTAATTATACATGAAACATGACTGAGACCTCTAAAACGTCCCACATGGAAAACAATTCTTGACGCAGTCTTTAATGTTGTTAGAGAAAATACAGCATCATTTCAAATGAGTATCTATGAACCAGATGAGGCTGATGACGTTGAACAAAACATGATGAACATCCACAAGAATGTCCACCGCAAATGCGACAGCTCAGACAGCTCTGTGGTCACATAAAAAGCCAGCTCCCAGTTTGTTCCAACAAGGGTATTTTGAGGGCAGTGTTAACAGTAGACTGTAGAATAGATTACTTTGTCCCTTGCTTAAAAAAGCATTTTTTCCAGGTTGCTGGGATGTTGACCATGTGGTCCAACCGCATGTGTTCCAAAATATTATTGTCATATAACTGCTTTTCACACACTTTAAGATAGACACACAGACTTTGAACATAGCTAGCTATTTAAAAAAGTATTCCTAAAAATGTCTTTCCCTTAAACATACAGTTTTTATTCATCTTGTGACTTTTTGATGACCAAAGTAGTATAAATCCTTTTTTTCCATAACCTTTAAAAAACTATTCTAATCTGAAATCAATATGTAAGATAAACCTGTCATTCTAAATCTAACCACTAATGCTTACTGTAACCATATTCTAAACCAGATGTACTGATAAACATAATCTTCAACCAAAGTCTGGAAGAACCTCTTTCTTACAAGCACGGACTATCAAAATAGTGTCATCTGTAACAATATTTGACAAACTTTTTATATTTCTCACAAGAATAGTAGTACATTCATAAAAAAAACAGTGCATTCATCAAACTCACTGCACACCAAGAACACACAGAGTGGAAACAAGGACATTCCATAGCAGTTACTGGCGTCCTTTAGCTTCTGTGTTAATATGAATACTACAAGGGTCTAACTGTTTCGAAAAGCTTGTAATTTTTTTCTTTTTAAATGAACAATGAACATAGGAACCCCCTTTAAAAACAAACCCCTCACTTGTTTCCAGCACAAACTTTTACAAAGTTGCAAACCTCAAACTGACTATAAAACAGCTCACAATAATCCATAACCTGAAGCCTGAATTGCTCACCATTCCTCCCCTAGTTGGGACACAATCTTCCCCGTCTGATGTCCTGGAGCAATCAGCACCATGTGTTAGCTGGAGCAAGCTGCCTTGCAGACAAAGAAGAATAAGACACATCCAGACAGCAGCCTCCATGATGGTCCAGGCACTAGGGAACGACCCAATCTGCTCCCTGCTTTATACCCTCCCCTCCTCACCTAATGAGGAACAGATGTGGAGGAGCAAAGGACTGGGGACTAAGCCAGATTCACGTTCAGACAGACAGTGTAGAACCGCTACCCAATGCTCTCTTTGCCAACCGGCGGTTCTGTGGTTATCCAAAGCATGTTAGCCATCTTAAAGAACCTCCCCTAATAAATGCTCTCACAGATATTTTCATTGGAGACTTGATTATTTTTGTTGCCAGAGACAGTCAAACTTCTGCTGACAGCATTTGACGATCAATCACTCACATTTTAGGGTGTCAAGGAAAACACTAGATTTGTGTTGGGTACAAAATTCGCTAATTGTTTCACTTGTTTATGTACACTTGTACACCAGTGAAAATTTTGAATACAATATGTGATATATTTTCATGGGGGAACCCCTTTAAGTTATTTGTTAAGGATTGGGTCATACTGTGTTTGACGCATGTATATTATTGATGGATGATATTAGGAAAGGGCAGTGCTTTCACAATTGTCAAAACAATCATTATCCAGGTGTGTTTCTGTTTTTGTCTGATTCAACTTTGTTCTGACATTTAGTTTGTTTTACATTTGGCTCTATCCAAGTAAAGTAGTCTGTCTGGAAGATTTATTTGGCTATAAAAACAAAACATTCCATAATGGATGAATGTCCTGAAGCAAAAATAGTAGGAAAATAAAGCTACGGTAAAGGAAAGAGAGAAAGCTGGAGGTGGGTGACCTAGCGAATGAACAAGAGTCAGTGTGTTTAAGCTGCAATGTATTTACACATCAAACTGTTCTTATTAGATAGTGTTATGCACACGTCCCAGGAGGCAGGAAATCATAACCCACCACTGCTCGAAAACCCCTATAGGGCAGGGAAGGAGGTATTGCATTGTGGGTGTGAGCAATGACATGGACACCAGGGATAATGTTTGAAACAAAGACTTTTATTATGCCGCAGTAAAATGTGGGAGAAGGGACTGGACGGAACCAACCGCACACTCTAACTAAATTGGTACAGCAACACAGCGCCCTAACCAAACATACAGGGGGTGGTCCGTCCAGGTCTTTCCTAGTGTATATAGACAAGGAAGTAAACTATACCATAACATTATGACCACCCGCCTAATATTGTGTAGGTCCCCGTTTTGTCGAAAAAACACCAGCCTCATACACAAAAACCTGTGATGAACTGTGTGTTCCGACTCCTTTCTATCAGAATCAGCATTAACCTTTTTAGCAATTTGACCTACAGTACTGTACCTCCTTATTCTTCCTAGAACAGTGGTTCTCAACCCTATCCTGGAGGACCACCAGCCAGACCTTGTGTTTGAACTACCCCTGAGCTAGCACACCTGATTCAACTTGTCTACTACTTAACAAGTCCTTGATTAGTGATTCTGGTGAATCTTGAGGGCTACATCTAATCTGTGGCATGGCTGGTGGTCCTCCAGGAGATGGTTGGGAACCACTGTTCTAGAATTTGTAAACAGCTGGAGGAAGGGCTTTCTCATATAGAGTTCCTATTCTGTGGAATGATCTGCCAACCCTTGTAACAGATGCAGACTCAGTCTCAACTTTTAGGTCTATGCTGAAGACTCATCTCTTCAGTAAGTTATATTATATAGTGTAGTCTGGCCCAGGGGGCTAAACGTGTACAATGTCATGGCAATGTGGTTGGGTCTGAATCATGCCTGTTTGCTCCTGCCCAAGGTTCTCTTGTCCCCCCATCTCAGTCCCCAGATGTTATGCTGCAATAGTTTGAACCTAGAGATCCCCACCAGGTACAGCCAGAAGAGGACTGGCCACCCCCTTGAGCCTGGCCCCTCTATAGGTTTCTTTCTAGGTTCCACCTACAAGGGAGATTTTCCTAGCCACTGTACATCACTTGTGTTGCTTGCTCTTGAGGTTTTTAGGCCGGGAATCTGTCAAAGCACTTTGTGACAACAAGCAGACAGACAACATCTACCACTCTGACAGAGAATGAACCCTGAAAACCCCTGGACTTATAACCTAACCCGAACAGGCCCTTGATTGGCTGCTGTGGTCACCACAGTTGAAAGCACTGACAAGGGGGCAGGACTTGGTGGAATTAGCTCCGTCATCTCCAATTAGCAGCTGATGGTCACCACCTTCCAGACAAACAGAGAACAAACCCAGAGAAACATAGCACCACCATAGACTGGTGGACATTACAGGAATTCCAAAATACATTCAACTGTTATTGGAAATGAGCTACTAAAAATATGACTGTAATATTAGGATATTATTAGTATCAACTGTTACAAAACCATGAGTCCCATGTCTTAGTTGCAATGGTTTTGAAAAAAAAGTGTAATAATTGGGAGAGTAGGTACATTTCTTCTTTTGGTTCTATACTCTGAATTTTTGGATTTTAAATCATCAATTGCCATCAGGTTTAGATTCTCCATTTTTTTGGAGGGTATTTGTGGTGATATTGGGTTGTCATCAGGCCCGGATTAAGAATTCAGAGGCCCCTGGGCACAATGTCTTGTAGGGCCCCCCACCCACACAATCAAGTTTCATTTTTTGTTACTATTTGCTGGTAACACCCATAGATTGTATAATTACTGGATGGAGCCATGTGTGACGTCACCCATTGGTTTGTTAAATTCTGATTTGGGTCATCGAAATTGCCGTTACCGGCACAGACATCTTGGTTGCGGATGTGACTATTTTAGACTAGAGAGAGGAGTAATCTAGCTAGCTAACAGTTATTAATTGGGATGCTAACGAAAACAGTATTAAAACATTATATTAAACAAAATGTAACATTACTTACCAGAAAAAAGTTAAATGCCAACTGCTTTGAGTGTCTTGTCGTACAACCAAATGCCATAACCACGCCCTAAATCCCCCTTTGCTTTATCGCCGATTTTAAAATCAATAAGACCATAATAAAAAATGAACATCATGATAAACTGCAGAAGGTTTAAATCTAGCGATTGAGACCATATCGAGGGCTTGGAGCCAGAGGGGCGTAAGTGGCATTTTGGGTGAATATGAGTTCTTAATATCGAATTAAAGGTCTTGATGAGCTCTATCCAATGGTACCAAAAAGACCTATCTGAGATCAAACTGTATTCAATAAAGCAACAAAACAATAAAGACCTAACACAAAAGTGTAAGTAATGTTTGGAGCCAGAAGGGTGTAAGTAAACTTATGCCCTTCTGGCTCTGAAAAATACATGTAGGACCCACATTTTTGTTCAGAGCCAGAAGGGCGTAAGTGTAGTAAAACAGCATTCAAAATGGCTGACACAACTGCTGACATGGAACTGTCTGAGGCAGAAAAGAGTTTGAAGAATATTATGAAACAAACTGATGAATCCTATATTGAAGAAGTTGAAGATGAGTCTGAGTTATTTTTGAATGCATTTCCTCACAAGAGTGATGACAGTAAGACATCATAGCTGCTTTCCGATCGCAGGGATTTTTTGCAGTTCCTAGAACATAACTTTCCTATAACCCTTTTTTTCTTACATTTTTTATAATTTGGTGATTATTTAGTTCCTCGCACCAAAGATCCTATAACTCTTTCAGCTCCTACTTCAGAGCAGGGTCTTTCCCTTTTCCTAGGTCTACATTGATTGGTCCAACTTATAAATCATGCCCGTTGTTTTGTTTGTCTGTTGTATATATTACATATTGTTGGAGCCTTTGTCTTCTACGTTTCTCTGTTAAGTAGCTACTCAATTTCAATATATGACTCCCGCCTAGTTTTTAAACGCCGCCGTTCGAACTCCGCTATGAAAATATATCAACACAACACACTTTTTTTATTGTATTGGATGTTGTTTTCAGCCTCGTAATCTGAATAAACAAACAGCAAGCTACTGAAGGAACACAGCACTACTTGAAAAAGTTTGAAACCAACCAGATCATCGGCATACATAAGATGATTTACACACTTATCTCCAACCATACACCCAGTGTTACAAACATTCAACTGTGAAATGTTGTTGTATGTGGCGCTACGCTAAAGTCTAGTGACAACCCTATAAAAACAGAGGGGAGAGATGTGAAGACAGCAGAAAATGGAGGAAGAGAGACAGACAGAGACAGATCATGCAATTAATGAGGGACACATGGAGACAGAAGAGGATCGAGGGACTGAGACAGTAGACATTGTGCTAGAATTTGTTCAGGAGGGAGGGGTTTAAAGTGGCCAGGAAGAGGATGCCAACACACCACAAAGAGTAAGAAAAAGACATGTTGAAAATTGGAAATGAAACCAACGTAAAAGGTTTAGAAATTCTGCCCAATGCTACACTAATTTACATGGCATTCTTTTTCCAGGAAGGAAGGTGAGGGAGAAGAACTGTGCCTGTTGTCGTTACAAAAGTAATCAGAACTTCCCAGAGCCAGTGAGGGAAGGTATATTTCAACACTATTGGGAAATGGGAGATGCAGCAAGGCAGAAAGACTTAATTGTCAATCATGTTATCAAAAGAGGAAAAAAGCAGTGAAAACAATCCATGAATTGCCAATCAGAAGTGTGTTTAGCAAGTTCAGTGACTTTTATGACAGTCTGTACTGTTTAACAGATGCCCAGAATGGAAAAGTGAAATAAGAAAAAAAAAAAATATTAATGAATAAGTTAAATGAAAATTAAATGAAAATTAATTACTTGTTCAAGTGTTAATTATTCAATCAATTCCCTTTTTGACCAATTATTTTCTGCATTGTTCAGCAGATACGCCCAATATGTCCATAGAAGACTTGAAAATGTTTGGTGCCAAAAAGGCGTATCTGATGTTTTTGCCATTTTTTTATTTTAAAATGTTTTAGAACATGTTCATTGTGTAAATCAGCCGCGGTCGGTGGATCTTAATTGGGGAGGACGGGCTCGTATTACGCTCGGCACCGGAATGTGAATGGAATGGTGCGCAACGAACAAAACCAATTGTTTTTTTTGATTTGCACACATTCCATTCACTCCGGTTCTGAGCGTAATACGAGCCCGTCCTCCCCAATTAAGATTCACCGACCGCGGCTGGTGTTAATATGCCATAAGTTTATTACATAAATACTCATTAATGTAAGTATGCTTGTGGTTGCAATGTTTGTGGTTTAAGGTGATTAATACAGGTGATTAAAGTGTGGTCAAAATTTTGTTTTGTCACTCCTGTAAAGTTTGTCAAAAGCCACTTACGCCCCTCTGGCTCCAAGCCCTCGATATACTCATTATGAAAATGTTTACTGAGGTAATAAATCAAGTATATTATGTCTCTCATTCTCATAGACTATTACAGAAACCGAGCTCTTTTGCGACCAGATGTATCGCCCCCAGCTGGAATTCAGATAGAATGCAGGTTTAAGGCACTTCCTCATTTGCGTCAATTTGCCAAACCGGATGCTCTTCTCTAGTGAGCAACTAGCTGGGATATGCAAGCACATAGTGCCTCACCTTTACCAATCCAGGTCTATGAATCAAATTCTTCCATAATTCACACACAAACACATACACCCATTAATATTTCCTTCCTGTCTGTCTCTCTCCTGTCCTGTCCTCCTCGGCTCTCCAGGGGTTGCCGCTCTCTCCTCCTATCCTATTTCTGTGAGGAAAAGGGTGAAAACTGTATAGGTCAACTTGTCAAAAACCTGGAAAAATCTTAACTCAAGTTTCTTCCCCAAATGTTTTTTTTCTCTTCTTTCTAATCTTTCTTGTGGAAAACATGTTGGAAACTTTTTTTGATCTTTAATTTACAATGTGTATATCATAAAAGATTATGCAGTTATGTATTTAGCACTTTATTATTCAAGGCCACTAGGCACTTTGTTTGATGATTGAATGGAAGTAGGCACATTACGAGATGCTATAAGTATTCTGGTATAATATTGGTGTTCACTTTGGATAAAAGTGTCTGCCAAATGCCCTAAATGTGAATTTCAAATGTAAAAGAAAGCAGCTTGTTTTTTGATAATACTATATTTCATTTAACTTTATGACAGCCACATCCTGCTTGAGCACCTCACTCATTTTCTTGACTTACAACGACAGATCCCACAGTCCGCTCAATTCAGCGAGGGGTTATTTGAAGGCTGTGCAGGGGCGAGTTGTTACGTCAGCGCTTTCCATACCTGTACTTGACCAATTATATAATTGTATTAAAATGAATACAAATATCAGCATGCTTTTTCTCTGGTTATACATGGTGTCATTATCTGAAATGTAATTTTATTTTCCTTTGCTTGGGCCCCAAGTACGCATGGGCCCCTGGGCCCGTGCCCATAATGCCCATTGGGTAATACGGGCATGGTTGTCAAGCCCGGACCTGTGCCGCTCCCAATATGGAGATCCAGGTATCCAGCATACTAACAGAGGTCTACAGCTCTCCGCTTTCCTGATGATCTGAGATGACACACCTGTGGTCGATTCCCTTATTTAACCTCCACCTACAGTATATCTAGTCGCCATTGACAATTTGATTTTGTTGGTTCTTGTTTTGTTGTATGTTGCTTCAACCTGTTACGATTGGTAGTGTGACAATTTTCTTAGTATTATGAGTCTGTCTAAAGGGCACAAGTCTGGTTTCTCTTTTTTGCTCTTTTGTTAGTACTACAGAGCCATGCATGTGTATTATATTTTTTTAACCTGACTTTGCCTCACTAAAAGATGACTACTTACCTGGTATCCTTTGTCTGTCTCCTAATATCTACACCACACCGTGACAAAATAACCAACCCAAAGTATGGATGCAGCAGTAGCTACAGGTGGGAACAATGAGCGTGTCCTTGCACACCATCAGTTATTGAAATTAAGCATGACAAAGAAGGAGGTCCTGGAGCCCATACGACGGCTTGAGTTATCGGCCAACTTTTCTACTGTTTCTCCAAGGGCACCAGCAGCTGTCTCGTCCAACCAGGTACCTGCTAGCCCCTCCGATGAGACTCAATTAGCGCTGCCAGAATGGTCTGACGGCAACCTCACCAAATGCCAGAGTTCCTTACTGCAGTGCAGTTTGTACATGTGCCTGGTCTCCCAGTCTCGATCATGCCAAGGTGACTACAGTTATGTCTGTGTTGTCTGGCCAGGCATTGGAATGGGAAACAGCCGTGTGGGAGAGAGTAGGCTCTAAGATCGAGTCTTGCAATGTTTTTACAGCACTCCATTGAGCGGTCCTCGAACACTTCCCTGATGGAATAGAGGAGGGAGAGTGCCCTCTGCTCCTGCGCCAGGGGTCTGAAACGGCAGCCGAATATGCCTTTTATTAGCCTTCCTGGACTGCAGCAGCTAGAAGCAGGTCAAATGAGGATACTTTAATTATGGTGTTCCTCAGTAGTGTGCGGCTGGAGGTCCTAACAGAGTTAGCAAGTTGTGACGATGCCCTGTCTCTGGACCAAATTATCCAACGTGATCTCTCAGAAATCTGTGATACTACTACGGATACTTAAGTTCAAACTCTGTGGCAGTTTCACAGAATGGCTGATTATTCTGTGGAATAATATAAACTTGTGACACACGTACCAAAGGTAGCGAGTTCGAATCCATGCGGACACTTTGCATACTGTTTTCGATACCAGGGCGATGCAGTCATGTTGCAAATGTGCTTTTTTGTAATTTTTTTACTCACTATCACCATGGTTACAAACAATACATTACGACATAATACAAGTTACATTGAGTTAACAGCAAGGTTTCTGAGTGGTTAAGGTTAGGTTAGGGGTTTGGGAAAGGCTTACATCGAATTAACAGCAAGGTTTCTGAGTGGTTAAATTTAGGTTAGGGGTTTGGGAAAGGTTTATGTATCGGGTTAACAGCAGGTCTCACTGTGCGCCAATCGCATACTTTTCCGTGAAACTGCCACAGATTTTGATCCGTGTTCATTTCACAGAATTTTCTGCCATTCCGTGGAACTGTCACGGATTTTGATGTTCATACTCTGTGGCAGTTTCACAGATTTTTAAGAGATCAAGCTGAAATTATCACCGTGGCTGTGCATCTGGATGGACTCCTCTGGGCTCGCCGGCATTCTAACCACTGCTGTTCCTCTTCTGTAGATGGAGTCCACACATTTGGGAATAACAGCCAGCCTCAGGTCTGGATACCATCCTCAAGCCAATGTTCAGTTAGAGAGGGTGTCACGACAGGCAAGACCCGAGACCCCGTTTAATAATCAACACCAGTTGTTGATCATAGCAGCTCGAATCATGCAACAGTCAGACTCAACTGATATGGTGGTCCCTTCCCTCAAAGGCCCGCTATAAATCAGTGCCAGATATTTTGAGTCATAACTTAAACACACTGACTTCCCTCTAACTTGCGCAGCCTGTCCGTCCACAACTTTTAAAAGAGAGATGGTGAGAAAGCTATTTTCTCATCCCACATCTAGCTGAGGTAAAAATCTTAGTAGAGTCTTTATTAATAGATGAATCCAACACCATCGTGTATCAATTATGGGATGGTATTAGCTATTAGGCAGCAATACCAAGTACAACAACCTAAATCAGTAGTCGTTCGAAATATTGAAACCGTGGCTTATCCAAACGCAATTTATAATACGGGTCCGGTGATATCTGCAATTTGATAAAATTGCATTCCAAACCTATGACAATTCCCTGATATCCGCACTGTAGAATGTTGCTTTTTCACTGAAGTGTAATCAAAAAGTATCACTACGCCCCCCTGAGGAACTGAACAAAATAAAAAACATGGCGGACAATTCCTCTTGCTTCAAATCTCAACACCAACTTCCAAATAACACCATATAAAAAATAAAAACGATTTTAACATTCACTTACCACAAAAAGATTGTCACTGATGTAGACATGCTAACCAGCCACAGGTTTTAAGTAATCTAATCTTTTATAAAGTGTTTTTTCATGACGAAGCGATAGCTAGCTATTGGCTATCATGTCAATACTGGTGAATACACCGGTGGCTGGCTCGTTAGCCTAATGTCTGACCTAGCACTCACATTATACACACTGAGTTTTCCACATATCACGGGTTGGGTTTTTTATCCATCTAACCCTAGAACCCTTTCTTCATATTTTAAAATATCAAGAAATAGCCTACAGTTGACATCTTTATTATACAAAATAGGAATTACGATAGCCTACCAGTTCTACCGGCGAAATTAAGATGGGCTACTTCTCTATGAAAACGGTTGTTTGATTAAGACTTACAAGTTGCCTGATATTATTGTATATATATATATATTTTTTATATTTTCTGTAAATTGTTGAGGCATATAGCCTACAATTGTCGTTAGCAAATTGAATGATCTCTCTCCCTTTGTCGTTGAAATCATCCTGGGTCACCAGACATTCGGGGTTCAGACAATCCATTGATATATATCCCGGGCTGGAGGGATTGCATGTGTTTAATTACATTTTATGTGTGCTATTACATTATTTGTAATAACAGTGCGAATTAAATTAACTGCATTTTTCTGATGACGAACGCTATATGTTCAAGTGCAACGCGACTGAAATGAATCCCGCAATTTGACAGCGCACGACTGTTTCAAGTGAACAGTTTATAAAAGATTTAGGGATAAACACAGACGTTCTGTGCAAACCTTATAATGGATGTCGCAATGAGTTAATTTTTCCAAGGTAATGTACAGAAAGGTGTTTAAACAAGATATGCAAACAAAAAACATAAGCAAACATTTTATTTAGCTACTAGTAGAATTTAGTTTTCGCATTTACCTATATTCACATAGGCTAGGCCTACTTAATTAATTCATTTAGGCTTTTTCATGATTACGGCGATTGGTGCTGATTTTGCCCAAACTATGCCAATCTATTCAGGGGGCACTGGAAGAGATTTATATTTATGATGTTTAAAAAAATCCATATCATCATGTCGTTCTTTGGAAAAGATGATATTCTAGCCTATGGAATGGAACAGATAGCCTATTACCCTCGCAGTTTTTCTCTCATAACTCATCAGATCCAAATTTAAAATTGACAGCAGAGAGAAATCTAGAAAGCATTGAATTTTTAGATATGACCATTTATAAATACGTAGATATTTTGGAAACTGCATCTACTTCAAGTCGTAGAGTAGTATAACACTTTTACGCACAGACAGTATCTAATAATTCTTGACACCTCATATAAAATATAGGCTACCAGTTGGTCAAATACTTAAGACTACAACGTAACTGCAGTACAGCAGTTAGTAAAATACTTTAGTATCTAATAACCGGTAACGAATACTAAATTAATAGTTTTATTAATTATAGCCTGTTAATGACAGCACATGCATAATATAGGCTACATGGAAGTCTGCCCGTATTCATAACGTTTCGTTTCCAGACAAGATTGCACAATGTGGCTTTTGATGGATGTATATAAATGTTCAGAAACAAAATTCAAAGAAACGCACTTGCAATGCAAAACTGCACAGATGTTGGCTTGACTGCATTAACCATATGTCGTCAGTAAAGTAGCAGGCTGATTGAATGTTCACAGTAAGCTCTGTATCACGTAAACATTTGAATTGCATAAAAAATGCATCACTAAAGCAAACTGGCTAACGAATGCCATTTAAATTAAATGAAACTGTACATAAGTGTTCAGACGTTGTTATAAACGATCTAAATTATCCGTTTTATAGGAACTACTTGGTTTGTGGCGTACTAACATGGCAACAGTAAAAGGAGTGGTGGGGGGTACGTTACCCTGCTAGCCAAAAGTGTCGGCCCAGATCCAGCCCACATCTGGATCTGGGCCGACACTTCTGGCTAGCTGGGTAATGTTTCACGATAACCGCACGCCTCATGACCATTTTCTTTCGCTAAAAATACTAATTAAAACATTAATTTTCACAAATAAAATGTTGGCAACCGTTTTATAAGCGCATTAACACACTCCAGACTGTGCGTTGCCAGGGAATAACCGCACACCTCGGCTTTCAGCCTCGTGGCCTTCTACACTGCTGAGGTGTGCGATTATTCCCTGGCAACGCACAGTCTGTCGTGTGTTAATTATGTGCAGCCATCCAGGTTCAGAGGAGGAAAAGCAGCCCCAAGACCTTGGTATTTACACCGCCATGCTTGACTGCAGGGCCGTGCACAGACTTTTGAGGGGCACGTGTCGAAACTGGAAAAATGGCACCCCCTCCTATATAAATATATAATATACTCACTATTTATAACAGCCAAATAATAGTATAGATATCATTCAACCTTATTATAACAGCAACCTTCTGTGTGCCATGTGCTTGAAGACGTTTATTACTGTGATCCACTGGTCTCTTATTCACTACACTTTCCCTTAAATAAGCCATCAATTAAAAATATATATATATAATAGTGTGAAAAGTACAGTTGCAGTGAAAAGCATATTAGAATGATTTCTGAATGATCACGTGACACTGAAGAATATTTAACTGGAGCAATAATGCAGACAATTCAGCATTGATCACAGAAATAAATTACATTTGAAAATATATTCAAATAGAAAACAATTATTTTAAATTGTAAAAATATTTCACCATAATATTGTTTTTGCTGTTGGATCAAAAAAAGAATTACATTCTTCATGATAAAATATAAAGACTTCACAGGGATCTGATTCTGTAATGTGTTTTTACTACTACAACATTACTGTACAACCTTTATACATGTGAAGACGAGCCAACAGTACAGAATATTATACTGTAAATAGAAAAATTAGCTATACTAGAAAGCTAATATGTGCATATTAACAGCCTTGAATTAACCATTATTTAATATTATTACCATAACATGATTAAATGTTAATAAATTAAGCGTATCAGCCATCACAAATCAAAAAAGAAATAGGCTATGTTACCTATGACGAATATCACTCGTCGCTTTGTGTAAGTTCCATTACGAAACAGCGTAGGGGCACACCTGTGCTTATGATTTCCCAATGGTAAAAACAAATTATATGTTGTTGTATTACTTTTTTACAAAGATCAAACTCAAATGCAGTTACGGGTTTTAGACCAGCAAATGTGTGCAAATGTGTATTTAAAACGGCACCGGCGGCATCACAATACATTTTAATCAACAGGTTACAAACTAGTTTGTTGTAGCTATATGGGTGCTCAGTTTTTCCTGTTGTAATATACATTTGGCCAAAATCGCAATTTACAAAAGATGAAATGTATATGCACAGGCTATTTAAGTGTAGGCTGTATATTGGCAATAACTAGATGGCAAATGCTAGACTTCTCTCGTCCCACATGTCTCAGTCAGACATCAAATATGTAAAATATTGCCTTTATAGAAATAGTGTTTAGTACTTATTCAAACATCAAGATCTTTGTTTACCTTTGCAAAACTTTGATCAGCTGCCTGCTGATGTGTGGCTGCTGGGGAACTGTAGTGCATTCAGTCAAGATAGAGGGGGCGGAGTTATCAGGTTTACTGACAGTTTTAGGAGCGAACAAGATTTACACAGTTCTTTTTAAGAAATTCCATTGGCTAAATATTTGTAAAACAGACAGAAAGACGTAAAGGGTGACCAATAGCATTGATTTATTGAAGAAGAAAAAAACACCACCACTAGGGCCTTATGAAATCCTTGTTATTTTTTGGCCAATTCCGTGATTTCCGTTATTTTTTCCAATTTCCGTGATATGGACAAAAGTTGCATTCAGAAGCCTGCACCCGAACCTAAAATATAAAGAATTTTGCTGTACAGTTTGCACAATCATTGCCAGGTAGACTAACTTTACTTTCCATATGATCAAAGTACTTATTTCTAGACAGGCAGAAGGCTAGCTATTTCATGAAATATTTGTCATGTTAATAACAAATTATTTCTTCTTACAGATGAATCTACCCACAATAAAAAATAAAAGAGTAGACAAAGATTTCCTAAGATATGGAAGAAAAAGTGGAACAACAAAAATATTTATAAACGTTATTTAAAGAAGTTGTATCAGGCGCAATCGTGTGGTCAAAGCCATAACATTCAGCAGCAGTCGGCTATTTCGACCTTGCTCTCCCTGAGCTCGAGCTGCCTGATTAGCAAGACCGTCAGAGAATAGATGCTGCGTTCCATTATCTTTCCGAGTCGGAGCTCCGAGTCGGAGCTCGGAAGGTTGCCTAGCAATGCGCACCACACGCCCCTTTTTCCTCGGAAATCCGACTTGCCAACTCGGAGAGCACAGAGGAGACCGAGCAGGAATTCCGAGCAGGAATACAAGATGGCTGCGCCCTGTGACTTGTAAACATGAATTGTTGTAATCGTTTTTGGACCGTTTTGGTTATTTAAATGACAATTTCAATCACTCGTAATACTGCAATACGTTACTGCGCCCGTATCACTGCCTGATGGTATGTGAATCGGTCATGTTGTGAGTGTAATATTGAAAAAAAGACTTGTTTCAAACCGGTGTTGCTAAACGTGGCTAGCATTGTAACATAAGAAACTAAAACATGAAATAAAGTGAACATTTTAGAAGTTCAAATGGCTGTGTTTTTATATGGTGGGGTAATAGTCATAATCATAATAAAAAAATGTAATGTAGTGCTTTTGGAGCGCCTGGTACTTGGTCAGTGCTACCGCAACAACAGCTTTCTAGGTGGCATCCATGTTTTTCTCCGACTCGGACGTGCAAAACATAATAGAACGCTTGAAGTGTGGAAGTGACATCATATCCGAGTTCCGAGTCGGATCTTTGGGATAATCGAACGCAGCAAGAGATTGCTAATGTGTCGTCATCAAGACATATTCCCGCAAAGAATTTTGGGAATCTTTGGCACAAACTTAAGGCGCCCATGCAAACTGTATTTTACTTCAAGTCTTGTAAATATATTTTTATTTAACAGGCTCATGCACCAATAGCTCCAACAGTGTTCTACTAGAAAGCGCATTTAGTAAGACCAGTAAACGAGTCACAATTTAACTTATGCATTATGTGTTTGTCTTAGTAAGTTACGTTGGTTTGTTGAATTCTGAATGCATGCAGATAGATGAGAGAGCGAGTAGTGTGGTGCTTAAAACATTAGCATTCCATTGAACGGACGACAGTTTTCTTTCTCACATTTAATCTTTGTGGGGGTCTCTTAAAAAAGTAGCCTAAGTAGACGCGGCATGTGTAGATAAATAAATAGCCTAACATTGGACTTCATTCATTTGAGTTCAACGTTTATTAATACAGGAGTAGAGAATCAACAATAATAACAAACCACCTATATATATCACCATGTTGCTATACTGAGTGTATGATTTTGTTGTCCTCATGGCATAGAATGGGCTATTCTAAGTCGTTTGGTATCCTTTGGTATTTAAATAACATTTGACTTGAGCAACGATGTATAACATGATCAAAAACACACCCATCGCGATATGCGCCTAGCAGTAGCATAGATAGACCTATTGCATTCTTTCGGAAAACACGTTTCTTTTAGGCTGTTTATTAACATAAATGTTGTGATATATATTAAAGGAAAAAATTCAATTTTTGTGATCTTAATAATGGTGCTGATGATTTTTAGAGACCCCCACAGGTGTATGATTTTACTCCTTTCATGTGAGCTCCCAAGTAATTCGAATCCTGATTCACTCAATATCATGTAGTTGTATATATGGGTGCTGGAAGTTGGGCAACAGCCAACAGGTTGACGTCCCGCCGGCCCTTGACCAGTCGCTATGCTCGTAAGGTTCCAGTCCTTTCATTCCCTTTATTTTCTCGTCATATCTCGTCTTTGCATTAGGATTTAGTTTTAGGCGGTATGGTCCGAAAATGTTTTTTTAGGCCGCTGCATTTTTTAGGATTCGGTTTTTCACGCTAAGTTTTCGTTATTTTCATGCCAGAACACTAGACTGCTATGCCAGCCCATGTAAAGATTCCAGCCCGGGCCAAAAATACCCCTAATTCTTTGCGTTTTGATGACGTTGCCGCTCACTTGGTTACATGTTTTAGCAATCTCTATTGCTTCAGGCGAAGGAACATAGTAGCCTATACCTAGTTATATGCATTTGGATAAGAGATTGAATGGAGAAAAACAAGCGTTGTTTGATTGGAAAATTTTGAATGGAGTGAATACCCTTGTTAATAGCTGTCAGTTATCAAGCGGATTACAACGTTTGAACTATGACGGAGCGCATGCTGGCCAAATTCAGTAGAGAAACACACTGCATATCCTATATATATAGCGCAAATTAACACCCATGTTTGCTGCATTTTGTATTAGGACAAACTCAATGACAGTTGTTAATATTACTGGAATATATTTGGATTATAGAAAAAATATATATAGATTGCTCGAAAATATTAAAATTCCGCGAGATTCCGTGTTATAAGTAAATTCCGTTTTTATTGATAGATTCCGCCAGTGCCGGGGTGGGTAATCGGGAGAACCGGGAGAGTTCCCGGTGGGCCGCTAGTTGATGGGCCGGTAAGGTCGTTCGTGAAAAACTATTTTATAATCGCTATACTTGTTGCAATTCGGACTGGGCCACCTGCCTGCAGATTTGAGGTAGTGCGGCCCACTCTTCGAGCGCACCTCTCATTCACGTCACACACAAAC
>JACXGM010005618.1:0-18317 GCA_016801145.1 Umbra pygmaea
TAAAAGATAAATATAAATAACATGATATACACTCTATATTCTACATATAAAAGATAAATATAAATAACATGATATACACTCTATATTCTACATATAAAAGATAAATATAAATAACATGATATACACTCTATATTCTACATATAAAAGATAAATATAAATAACATGATATACACTCTATATTCTACATATAAAAGATAAAAATAAATAACATGATATACACTCTATATTCTACATATAAAAGCCAAGTCAAGCAGGTCATCAGGCATATTTTATGGTTTCTGCCGCCAATGCGTTGTTTGGCTGCCTGGAGTATCTTGCTGAATCCAATGGTTGCCACAGTACTGGCTGGTGTTTTTCCCATTAGGCTGGTGTGGACCTGGGAACAAGCAGAGCTGTGCCGTAGTGAAATTCCCATGCCAAGAATATAATTTTCCCTGTTCTTACAACTGTAAAAACCAAAGTTCATTCCCCAAGACTGAAAGTAATTACAAGACATTTAAAAAGAAAAGTTGCCTTACCGGAGCAGTTAGTAGTCACATAACCCAGATCCTTTATGCGGTCTGTCTAATATTTATTTTATTTGAATGTTTTACTTTTTCAAGTTGGTAATTTATATTTGCCATGTACACATTTTCTCAAGTGTGCCATTGGCTTGCAGTTAAACCATATACTATAAACCACCAAAGACAACTTGGTTTTAATCATTAATAATTATATGGAAAAACATTATTTCGATGGAAGCCGACCGAAATGTCTCTTGTCTGTTACACCTATCCATGTACTTATAATGCACAATATGTCTAATGATGTCTGTCTGTCTGTTTCAAAGTCTGTTGGCTGGGATTTTTTCATGCTATACTCTTATGGTTCCTGTCTGCCTGCTTTTCTATCTGTATGTCTGCCCTCACAGGAGATGGACAGGGGGAAGGAAGTGTCCCTTCCTGCCGCTGCAGGGTAAGATGGCCGTTCCAGCTGGTTGTTTCTGACTGTGACCGTGCACCTGTCAGTAGAGGAAGGCCTGGCTAACTGCGCCAAGCTAGAAGCAGAGGGGGCCATGTGCGAGTGTCTTGGTGTGTAGTACTCCACAGTGGGAGATGAGACTCCCAGGCCAGAAGCATAATGAAGGATGTAAGAAGGTTATTGCGTTCAGAGATCTCTTGCGAATCATTAAATAAAGACACAGCATCTGTATTAACCCTTCCTTTCTATGCCTCTCAGGTCTAACCTATTCTCAATGGCTGTCTTCATCTGAACTCAGTTTAGAAAATGGCTCCCAAGCTTATAATTCCCTTTGTTCCAACATTAGCCTTGCTTGAGGAGGTGGTGTGACATATTCTGTCATTTCAGCTTACTCATAGTTTATTCTGTCAAGAAACCCCTGTTTTTGTATTGTGGAAGCCCTAACCACTCCTGCAATTGGCTGGTGGCATCCCTCAGGCCTTGAGCTAGTGTAGGCGTGGATGGACCTCACTCAGCTGTAGCTCTGGAGCTTGAGGAGAGTTGGAATGTTAGTCATACACTGGGAAAGAACACAGAGTGCTTTCCGTCGAGAATTCACAGAACATAGCCTATCCTTCTTGTTCTGTTGATGTAGGGTGAGGTTCTATCAAGCTTCTCCAGTCCTCCTTTATCATGGACCACACAGTGTGTGTAAACCTGGCACATGGAGCTGCTGAGGCAGACACACCTTTGATGTAGAGGAAGTGTGTCACATTTTAAATCAATGTCATACCTCTTTCTATGAAACAATCAAGTATATTACTTAAAATATTTCTTCAGTGGGCAAAAATGAGTTTTAAGCAACATATGATCTGTTTTCTTTTGTAAATGTCTCCACATCTGAATGTGGCTTTGGACAAAAAATCCCTTAGGATAAAAGTTTCTACCGCCCTAAAATGCCAGATGAAGTCTTGTTCAGGTCAAAATTGTGACTGGATGTGCTGGATTTGGCTACATTTGTTTTTATAAAAAAAATTCTGACCTGATTCTTGAAATGAGGAGTTAGATGCAAATGCAAACCTTTCAGGAGAGAAATCAATTTAGCTCAAAATTCACTTTTTCAAGTAATGGCATCTTGAATATTTCATTTTAGATGAATAACAAAGCTCTGTGTATTTTGTTATTTATGCAAACATTTTGTAATTTACCAAGGCTAATAAAAATGCCAAAACTACACTTAGTCTGTGTGATTTCATTCAGTCTAACAACAGCCCTGAGTCAGACAGAGAAAGATGAAAAAAGTAAATGCATTACTGTTGTCTACTACTAAAATTTAAAACATTTGCCCTATGGTAGTATTGGTAACCTTAAAAAATATCTGATCTTACATTAATTTCAAAAATGTTTAGTCTGTACCATATTTCCAGCCCTAAATCACATGAAATACGTTCTGAGGGAAAAAAATGTAAAATCCGAAATATGTGAAATATGAACGTATGAGAGGGTCAATTACGTTTGTAGGGAACTAAATTGAACACTCGAATAACGTTAAATATGAACATATGAAAATCATAGCATGTAAATAGCATAGTTTTAGCTAGGGTAGAGGTCGGGGATGATGGATGGGCGTATAAATCCGCGACTTGCATGCCAGTGTTCAAAAACAGACCGGCACTTTGTGTGTGTTTTGTTCTACATTGCTTGCGTCATGCAGACAGGCGATTGTGGGTTTTTGTAATGTTAACCCTAACCTTAATTCTAACCTTATCCTCAGTAACGTCATATCTAACCTTAACCGTTAGTATCCTCCTACCTAACCTTAACTGTGAATGTTGCAATATAATTTAGAACGCTAGGGAATGTTTGGAATGTGTGGAATGTTCTCGCATAAATCCGCTAAACGAAATGTACCGGAGCAACATAATTGAAGTACAAATATAGCCTAATAACGAAACATGCAGTTCAAACGTGAAAAAACGAAATATGTTGGCATATAACGTAATTCAGGTTTTCAAAATAGTTTCCTGAGAATGTAATTTGGGAGAAATTCTGAGATGTACGGTTGCATACTTTCTACAAAAAATAAAAAAAATAAAGAAACTACAAAATCCTAATAAAAACGAATGCGGACAGATGTCAGACCGAAGTTACTGCACCCTGGCTTTGTTCCATTGTGTTTTGACTACAGTTAGCTTAGTTTTCTTGGTATTTTCCCGGCCACTGAATTTAAGACATTCCAAGTTCAACACACATCCTCAAACTTAGAGACAGCCACTGATCCAGGTGTCATCACCAGAATAAAAGTGGCATAGTTCCATGGGAAGATTATTGTTGAACTTGCATTGAAATGCAAATAAACAGATAATGGTACCTAAGAAAGATAGTAAACGTATGTAGCTAGCTAGTAAATGCAGTATATATATATATAAATGA
Source organism: Umbra pygmaea (assembly GCA_016801145.1). NCBI lineage: Eukaryota > Metazoa > Chordata > Actinopteri > Esociformes > Umbridae > Umbra > Umbra pygmaea. Next base: position 3,373 of record JACXGM010005618.1, read on the forward strand.
TACAGCAGGCTTGCTTTTGAGCCTCTGGCTAGCAAACATCAGATTAATGGGTGGGGGGTCCACATCTGAAGTAGTGCGGGATACACCAGCAGCCTTGACTGTCACAGCGGCGAAGTAAAATTGGTGACTGCACTCGGTTATTTCCATACTCTACCATTCAGTAGATTTGCACTAACAATAAAAAACAACAGGCCCCAAATTTCGAGATGACCTCCTTTCTACTGCTAGAACATTCTCAACTGTTTTACAAGATTCTTGTATAGAATTATTCCTAACAGACGACTGGTGTTCCATCCCTCCAATAGAGTTCCAGAGACTCATAGAATCTATGACAAGACTCGTTGAAACTGATCTGGTTGCTCGTGGTGCCCAACATCTTACTTTAATATCTACTGTAGAACTACAGTGCATCCGGAAAGTATTTACAGCGCTTCACTTTTTTCACGTTTTGTTATGTTACACCCTTATTCCAAAATGGATTAAATTCATTATTTCCCTCACAATTCTACAAATAATACCCCATGAGGACAATGTGAAAGAAGTGTGTTTAATATCTTAGCAAAATGTATTAAAAATAAAAAAACTAAAAAAAATCATGTCTTCACAGCCTTTGTCATGACACTCAAAATTTAGCTCAGGTGCATCCTGTTTCCACTGATCATCCTTGAGATGTTTCCACAACCTGATTGGATTCAATCTGTGGTAAATTTAGTTGATTGGACATGATTTGGAAAGGCACACATCTTCTACATAAGGTCCAGCAGTTAACAGTGCATGTCAGCAGTCACGGTTCTAGTGGGGTGGCAAACATGTTCACCTGGCAACACTATATTATTTTAGCAACACAAATTCTGATTCGTCCATTCAGAATAATAGTGCTTGTTTTAATTCATTGCAATAATCATTGTGAATTCATTACAAAGCTAGTGAATTGTAACCAAATGCAATGGTATTGTATGTAAAGAATCAGTAAGAGCATGTTATTGCAAAAACAAATATTTAACATGTTTTCAATAACAACGTTTCATTAAAAACAGTAACAAATATGTTGTACACAGAATTTGATTGAATATATTGTCAGTGTATCGTGAAAACACAATACATTTGGAGAACATTTACTATCGTCTGTTTTATCCAACAACAGACTAAATTTAGCAACATATGAACATAGTTGGTTGGTCTTTCTATGCAATGAATTCACAAAGATTATTGTCATGAATTACAAGCGCTATTGTTTTGAAAGGTAGAATCAGAGTTTGTATTGCCGACATAATATCTTCCAGACATTCACTTCCAGACATTCTTCTTCCAGAAGAACCAGAGCCCCCTGGAGTTTGCCATAAGTCACCTGAAAGACTCTCAGACCATGTAAATCATGGTCGGGCCCTAAGCACACAGCCAAGATAACAAAGGAGTGGTTACAGGACAACTCTGTGAATATCCTTGAGTGGCCAAGCCAGATCCCAGACTTGAACCCGATTGAACATCTCTGGGGAGATCTAAAAATGGCTGTGCACCGACGCTCCTCATCCCAACTGATGAAGCTTGAGAGGTTCTGCAAAGTTGGATGGGAGAAAAATAGGTATAGCATCACACTCAAATAGACTTGAGGCTGTAATTGCAGCCAAAGGTGCTTCAACAAAGTGTTGAGCAGAGGCTGTGAATACATATCTACACTTTTTATTTTAATAGATTTGCTAAGAGGGAAATAATGAATTCAATCAATTTCAGTATAAGGGTGCAACATAACAAAATGTGGAAAAAGTGAAGTGCTGTGAAATCTTTCCAGATGCACTGTATACAAGTAAAGCTAAGGAAAAAGTCTGTTCTCAGAAATATATATATTTTCCAGGGGTGCCCAAACCTTAGCATACTGTACATCTGTATCTGTATGTGAAATATAACTGTCTTAATATCAATAATTACTTTCAATTATATGATTTATTAAGTATGGTAAGAGACACCTACAGGAAAGTTTTGTTATTGGGGACATAGTTTCATCAGTAAAGCTAGCTGTTAATCACTGTACTGAACAAGCATCCAGGCAGGGGATTTTGCTTGCAATGCTCACAGCTTAACACCATCAACAGAATTCTTTTGAACAGTTTCACAAAACCAGATGAAGTCTAATCCTAGATGTAAAATGGAAAACCTAATAAGTATTAAAAGTGCTTTTGAGTTGAAGGACATTCTGGTTCCAGGAAAACAGCCCAGAACGATTTGACACGTTGGAAGAATGTAACCTTAATACTAACTGCTTAAAATCAGGTCTGCTCAAAACACTAAATTCTAATCTAAAAATCCAGATTATGGGAAAGTCATCTGCTGACAGAAGACTGGAGATGCCAATCCATGTGGTGAGGTAGAATTTGAGTACAAATGCACTAGGTCATTGTTGGAGAGTCCCAATTATAAGCCCCTGATTAAAGCCGTTATAGTTCCTGTAAGCACATTTAAAAATACATTCGCTTTTTATTGTTAACTGTGATTTGTATCTTTTGTGTTTTTAATGTGAACTCCATTGATTTTATATTTTTATTCTGTTTAAGTTACTTGGATTCTATTTTTAGACTATTTTAATTTGATGAATCGCAGGGCAAAACTGTAAGAGACTTTGGTCTCAGTCTGTCTTCCTTGGATAAATAAAGGTTAATTAATTTAAAAAATACATTGAGTGGGCAGACAAAACTTTTCATCAGATTATAGCTGTGCACGGGGACTCGATTGGGCAGTGAAACGTTCAGAAGTGCCTCCTGTCTACAGCTGGTCGGAATGTTTCCACTTACGCCACCACCACCTATCTTCAGCTCTCTTCTACCCACTCCCTCCATTCTCGCCCGTCTTATATCTCTCATTTTCCCCTTTCTATCCCTCTATCCCATCACTTTCTCTGTTTCCTTCCCCCCTCTTTAAACTCTCTTTCTTCTACCCCGTCTTCCCCTATTGTTTTTTTCATCCCCATTTCCTTGTCTTCGTTAGCTCACTCACTCTCCACACCCCCATTCCTCGCTCTCTCTCCAGCTCACTCGTTCCGAGTGGGTTTTGAAGTGGTGTTCCTTGGACTTTGTTTCCCAAACAGCATGAGTTTGTTGTGTCTGCATGGCTGGTCGTCGGCAGAGCTGTATGCTGGAGTGAAACCTAATCTAATGTTGCTTTCACCTCACCACAAGAGGAAGCGGTGAATTGGATTCTCTTAGTGGCAGTGCTGGAGTACTTTTCTTCAGGGACAAGAGTGGAATGAGCTCCTTGGTTGGGGCATCTAGTTCCCACCCTTTGAAGTACAGAGTGTACAGGAATCTCCCTAATCTTTACATTTGGTATCTGAGGTTGAAGTCAACTGGGTCATTCAGTTTTGTTCAACATTGTATGAGCAACACCTTTTTTAGGTATACATGTGAGAAAAATGACAGAATAGTAATACTATGAAAATGTATTAGCCTATTTTATAATGTACTAGTAGGCAATCATGTTATATTATTCTTTATTGCATATATTGGAAGTAATATCAACACAGATAAAATTGTTCACTATGCTCTAACTTCTGATCTTCATTTAACCTCAATAACCAAATGTGGCCTTGCCTCATAGCTTCAATGTCCCAGCTGATGTAGGATTGTTGAAAATAAACATGCTTGCTCCAATTGTGTCTTGTCAAACCATTTTGAATCTTATCACATTTCTCGCTCAACCTGAAAGCCTTTAGCTGGTGTATGTGTGCTAAGGTAACTTTATATCTGTTGAGGTTGCAGGCACCTGACGTGACACTCCACACATCTCCCTAGGCAGTGCTGTGCTAATTTGCATCAAATGTTTAGGTTTTGATATCTTTGTGAGGACGACATACTGACACACCCACCAATGAAAAACAAAGACATACACCTCTGACAAATACACATACACCCCCTTCGTCTCATTACTGCTGGGTCCCCTGGCCAGTCACCAGACGCAGAACAGCTAGCATGTAGCCTATTCGTTTTATTAGCTACTGGTCTAACACTGGACTAATTACTTCCTTAGGGACCATCGCCTCGCACATACACATACATACACACCTTCTCCACTCTACAGCTGACGAACGGCCAATAATATGGGCCTTGACAATCTCCTACTCTTTTTGGCAAAAACATTATGTTACAAGAGATTGACATAAATCTCCAGTGTGCCTGCTTTACCCCATTTCACATTACAAGGCAGGGAAAGTGAGCTCAATACAAGCTACTTTTATTTATTGATACAGTCTTAAGGTTTCATTTTATGTAAATGAAAGACTGATGTACATTCAAAGGTTAAGACTGGTTTTGTGGTTATGTTAATAGTTTCTGATTTCATAATTTGTTAAAGTTTTGCCAATGTATTTGATATCTAAGTAACAGAAGGAATTACAGTACCTATTTTAATATGATAAAAGTGGATAAGCTATGCTTTTAAATGCTTCAGTTATTCAAACCTTTTTATCCATCTTAAATGGCATTTAGTTTGTGAATGCCTCATAATGCTTTTATGAGCACTACATTAATGTCTTACAAAGCACTTAGTCACACAAATGTGACACATGTCAAATATATCTATTAACCTATGCTGTATAATGTGTAGCAGAGAGGTTTTCAAGCTTTATACACATAGTTCTTATATATAATTACATATTAATTCCAGTGTTCACAATGCATATAACATTAACATGCATCTTTGTAGAACATTGCAATGCCTGAATATTGTAAAGTATTGCACAATTGACTGTAAGTGTCTGCTTAATGCTATAGGTAAATACCTGCCCTGTACTGCACTGTTACTCTTTGTCATCCTACATCTACTGTATATTATACATAGTGCAAATGTGTATTATTTATCTTATGTGTATTATTTAACTTCTGTATTCTTTAAATCCTTCATATAGTGCATTTATTACATGTAAAAACGGTAAAGCAAATATTTGAGTCTATGCAAGTTTTATTGTAATTTATTTTGAATCTTATCAATAGGGCTATGAATTCTGATATCTTTAAATAATGTCTTATTTTTTTATTGTGACTCCATTCACTGTTTCATGTTTTCATACTGAATGTTCTTACTACTAAGTTGTGATTGTTTCACCTAGTTTCTCCTGAATGTATGCACTCACTGTATGCCACACTGGATAAGAGTCTGCTAAATGACTCAAATGTAAATATGAAAACATTATTGTCTTTACTAATCAAGTCTAAGCCCTCTGCATTGTGTCATTCTTATGAACAGCCCTCAGCCATGATAAATTGGCCATGTACCACAAACAATAGGCAATATTACTTAGTTAAGCTATCGTCAGTAAAAAAGCAGTTGCTGTTAGTTGTGACCATCATGCCGCAATTATTCATAGATTGTTTTAGCACCAGAGAATCGTTCAAGAAGTGTGTGCATTTATCCTTTCATAATCAAACATTGTTTAAGGGACACTAGTGACTTTTGTATTTTGAAGTATAAGAGATTAGACAGTCATAGTTTCAAAATGTACAATAGATCCTGACAATACATTTTATATATTTCTCTACCTCATCATATATTTTGTAATTTTTATTTAATTTTTTCAACCTGACCAGCTGGGGATGGAGAGGGTCAACACCTAACTTAAAAACAAAATTAAGCCTAATATACTTATCTCACATTCCTCCAGCTCTGACTAACAGATGTCATTTTGTTAATATCCTGGTGTTTTGCATTGCAGCGACATTACAGGCCAGTGCTCCTCACACATATGTTCATGAAAAGAAAATGATTCCACTCATTTTAAGCGTACTGTAAACGGTTTGTGCTAAGAAATGCAATTTTTATTTGGGGAGTTTTACATTGTTGAATTGGCCATAGAAGTTGTATGTTTTAACTATGTTAAAATGAATATAAGCTGCTATCAATGTAAGAATTTTTGTAAAATAGTTTTTGCAGCAATCATTGTTTCCTTCACTTAGAACTTTCTCATTCTTTCCTAGGCGGCATCTTACAGATACTATACAATTGTTGTTTGGTTAAAACAAACACTGACTCCTGGCATTGTTTTGAGTGTAAAAAGAGAGATTCTGGGCTGGCTTCAGACCAGATGGTCCTCTACAACATTTACATTAACATGCTTTCAGACTGTGTGTGGGTGGATATGCTGTAGGTGTCTGAAAGCTCAAGCATGTGTTTCTGTGTCCATTTTCTTTTAAGCTCTTCTTATACATGTAGAAAAGAACAACATTTATTTTTAAAGGACCACTGAACATATTTTAACTCATCATCCATGGGTTTGGTGTTAAAATGCAGGTCTGTGAGAGTATTAAATAGCATTAGTTATGTCCTGACTGAATATCTCTCCCTATATCTCTATTCTTGACTCTCCCTCCTTCCACCTCTCTCTCCATCCATATCTCTAAGCTGCGGGTGCCACTGGGACCTGGCAACAGATGAGTTTCAAACGGAGGCCTTCCCAAACAGGATCTAGATGATACGTAGACCCCCAGTGGTCCCAGAATGAGGATCAAAGACCCCCTTCATTTTCTCCAACACGCCCTCCACTCTACACAGGGTGTGGTCCGGACGAGGTGAGGAAGAGGAGGAAGAGACTGAAGAAAGAGGAGGAAGATATTAGATATTCAAAACAAATTCTGAGTGAAGTGGTGAGGTGTGGGTTTGTAATTTCCCGGGTAATGCTCATCAGATACAAAACTGATAGAAATTGACTAACAAGTGAAAACAGATCATTGCAATGTTGGTTGCTGTTTTTATTATTTTCTATTGTCTGTCATAAAAAACACCAAGTCTACTATATTATAAAATAAACTTAGTTGGTCTTCACACCTGTGAGTCTACTCTACCTATTAAGTTTGAGTCTTCATGGAGACACATTTTAGTTTTACATCAGGTACTCCAACTAATCTATAATTTATCCCTTTTGCATGTTTCCACTCATTGCTTTTACTGATAGGTCTCTAAAAACTGTCTTTCTTATCCACAGAAATCGATCTTTCTCTTTGTCATTCTGCTCCTCGTTTTGACCCCACCAGTACAGAACTCTTTCATTACTGTCATGGTTGTGTACAATAGTGGATCACAGCCCTAAAAACATGTTCAGCCAAACTGCGGCCACAAACACATAGTCGTGGTCTGCTGTTTGGAAAGAACCCCCCTTGTGCTTTTGCAACTTTTCTCAGAAGTTTGAAAGTCAAAACGTCCAGCACAAACGTACATTATTGACATGGATTTGTTTTGCACTGTTCTTTTTATTTTTATAAATGTTTCTTCCCAAATGTGTCAAAATGGAGGACATGTGTCTCGGGGTTGATTGTAATGGATTTGTCCCCTCTAGTGTACTCCATGTGTTTCAGTGTATCTACAGATGAAGCATGTTGTGCTCGGTTAAGACAAAACTACTAGACTGCATCCAACCCAATTGCAGGACAATACAATTCGATGGGAATAGGGGGGTTAGTTGGTGGAGTTTAGTGGCGTTGGTTGAATCATTTTCACATTAGCAGCAGATTCACATTTTGAGAGTAAAAACTTGCATTCCAGTGGGCTTATTTGATTAGCTATAATGTCATAAATGCAAGAATGTCCTCTGATAAATAGCGAAAAGTAGCAGATTAATTAGTTATTCCCGTCAGCAAATACCCACGCTGTCTGCTGCTTACCACCCCACCCACCTCATGGGCCACAAGCTCCAATATGGAGCATAATTATACTAATTTGTTATATTGCATTAGGGAGGGCTTGGTGAAACAGAAAGCCTCCTTTCTGAGCTAGGAGCCTCGACTATGCAACTCGGGCCGGAAAAAGAGGGGGCCAACCTGACCCTTGCTTGCCCCCTCCTCTATAACCCCCCAGCCCAACACAGCCTTTTTGCTACCTAGACTTTATTTCTTCCAGTTGTCTCGCTGTTGCTTCATCCCAAAACAGATTCAGTTGTTAAATGCTGGTTATATCTGAAATAGTGCTGCAACTTCGATCATTTTGACGTTGGTTAACTGTCAGTAGGATTGTTAACGAAATACTTTGACCGAATTGTTGTGTTGAATTACATATATTTGAATGAGCATGCACATTTTTGGTCTTGTCCATTTTTACATGACAATAGGGAGATCGTCCTCAGTTGCTGTTAACACTCCCACACTACAGCACCCGCTCACACATTTAGAATACAATCTGTTTGTGTACGTTTCGATAACTAATGACAAGATATACAGTATTTGTATTAAAGCTGATACATTATGTCATAGCTATTATTAATCAAAGTATGTAATTTGACACAGTTAGCATGTGGGGGTGAATAACGCTCACAACCCTCCTTCCTTTTGCCTCATAGCTATTATTTCAATAATAGTTACAGTTATCAGAAAGTTATTAAGAATTCATTACTCTGGTCGTGTCAATAGTACTGCTGATGTGGGTCTTTTGGTACTATATATTCTTTTCCTTCCTGTTGACATCCTTAAGGGAGGCCTTTCCCATGTCTTTCTGTTAATAGGTGGTCTAGTGGGATCTTTCCAAGGAGGAACTGAAACAGCATCCCTGGCTTGGCTGGCTTTATCTGCTGGGTGCTGGGCCTGACTTTGGTGTGGGTGGATGAGAGGGCCTTGGGTGGTTCAGAAGGTCTGGCAGAACCAAAGACATGAATGCCACCATTGTGTGACCAGATCGCTAACATCAAAAAATGAATGAATGAATGAATAAATAAATTAGGGAAAAAATCTGGGAGAAGGGAGAGGAGGTGGATATAATCTCTCATGTGCATTATAAAATGGGACCTCGACATACTGTAGGAAGGCAATTATCATAATTATTTTCCGCCTTCTCTCTCTGTACATTTCCAAGAATTCTCTCATCAAATCCAGTTTTAATCATATTGTTGACCAATTCTGCTTTTCTTCAACTCTCCTACCTTTCACTAGCCCTTATTCTTTTTTTTATTCGTACATCTTCTCACTTTCAGAGTTCATAGATGGGTTATTTGTTTTTGTCTTTTGTTTGTCACCCACAACACTCCACTGTCTCTAAGGGAAGTTTACCAAAATACTTTTGGGTTTATAACACTTGCCTGGTCATCACCCCAGACAGATTGTCAGGTAGATAAATTTAGTCACAACTGTAATTTAGTTAAAAAGTTTACATTTACATTTGTCTGCAGTTTGCAAAAGTGTTTTTCTACTGTAATGGTAACTTTTTGTGTAATTCTCTTTTCTATTAGCTACATTACTTATACAATACTGAAATAAATACTTTTTCAATTACTGCAAAGCAATACCAGCTACTGTATATCATTTCACTTGACCCCCCTTAATACATCCCAATGCATGCTGTTTCCAATATTAGACCCACCTTGATACATCCTGTATCAAATATTGACACACCTTGATACATGCTGTATCAAATACTTGACACAACATTGATACATCCCGATACATGCTGTATCCAATATTTGACCCATCTAGATACACCCAGACACCAGCTGCTTCACGTCTTGACAGACCTTGTTATGCTTCTTCATTAGCTGTTTTAGATGCTTTGACACTTCCTAACATACTATAGGCACAATACTGATCATTGATTAACTTACTGTAGCATTATTTAACAATGCTTATTGCTGTCACCATGAGATTGTATTACACTGTCTTAGTTTAAAAGAAAATAACAGTAGGCTAAAACCCAGATCTTCAGAATTACAGACTGGGACATGCATTAAGTATATATTCCATGCATGAAATGGTTTAAATATGTGTTTCTACATTCAGCAGTATCATATTAGCGGGAAGGATACAGAGTGCTCAATAAAGAGCAACGCTCATAACCAATTTTATAGGTTGTCAATAAAATTGTTTAATTCCTACTGTACAAGATGTAATTACCTTCACAAATGAAACCCTAATTCTATGACAGTAATGGGAATATTTTGGCTAATATTGTCATTACTTAAAATAAGAAAATACTTAAACCTGCTGTCCCACAAATCAAACTATGCATATGACATCCTGAATAATAATTAAAAATGTAATGAATTGATTACATTTTATTTTATTTACAACTAAATACATAATGGCATAGTCACAATCTTGAGATTAATTTTAAATAAAATAATAAATTCTGGTCTAGCTCTAACAGTCAAGATTAATACTGTAATTCAGTCCTTAGTAATGTCAAGATGTGAAGTCTTCCAGACCAGCTTTATCTCCAGTAGTCATGTTCTCTTCTGGTCATCAGTTGTCAGATGTAAAAGAGTGTTATTAACAGAGTTGCACATACATTCAACTTGCTGTGCATGTTTTCTTTCCTGCTCAGTGACACACCTTATACATCTAATTGTAGTGAAAACTAAGTCCATGATTTGCTGAATATGTATTTCTGAGTAGCTAAATTAGTTCCATGAACATCATTATTTAATGTTACCCAGGTTTTCTTTATTAAATTAGAATGCACTAACTACTAAGTTGTGGTAGGTTCACCTAGCTTTTTAAAATGTATTTTTATGTATTTGATGGTTGAAAATAGATCCTGAACCCTATCGTCTGCAGGATCAAAGCCTTGCAATATTTTGCAATAAAATGGCAGAGAACCTGTAGATGTCCTGCTTTTAAACAGCAAAGTGAATAGGAAATACTCACTTTTAAGACATTTTAAGCCAGCAAAAGGATTTCCCTCACGATGCAGTGACATTTTTGAACAACCTGAAAGAATATTTTGTACACTATTAGACATTTTTCCAACAAAGTTCACAGTAAAAGTCAATGTCATAACTTACCCAATACCAAAAGACAATATTAGGAGTAGAATTACTTATTTTGTAACAAACAAAACAAGATACTATGTGATATAACTTACCCAATCATGTCTCCATCAGGACATGTTGAAAGCATATTTTGTCAATACTAGACACTTCTCCAGCAAAAATGTCACATTACAAATCAATGTCATAACTTATTAAGAGTGTAGTTATTTTGATCGTGAAAATATTAAGGGAATATAATATATTATTGGGTATCTTACTCCACTGTTTCCTCCAATGTCTCTCTCCATCAGGACCTGTTAAAACAATTTTTATTTTACATTATTCACCATTTCTCCCAAAGAAATGTACGAAAACCAAAAACATCACTTAAATTCTACTCATCCGGTACTACACTCACCTAAAGGATTATTAGGAACACCCGTTCAATTTCTCCTTAATGCAATGATCTACTCAACCAATCACATGGCAGTTGCTTCAATGCATTCAGGGGTGTGGTCCTGGTCAAGACAATCTCCTGAACTCCAAACTGAATGTCAGAATGGGAAAGAAAGGTGATTTAAGCAATTTTGAGTGTGGCATGGTTGTTGGTGCCAGGCGGGCCGGTCTGAGTATTTCACAATCTGCTCAGTTACTGGACTTTCACGAACAACCATTTCTAGGGTTTACAAAGAATGGTGTGTAAGGGAAAAACATCCAGTATGCGGCAGTCCTGTGGGCGAAAATGCCTCGTTGATGCTAGAGGTCAGAGGAGAATGGGCCGACTGCTTCAAGCTGATAGAAGGGCAACTTCGACTGAAATAACCACTTGTTACAACGGAGGTATTCAACAAAGCATTTGTGAAGCCACAACACGCACAACCTTGAGGCGGATGGGCTACAACAGCAGAAGACCCCACCGGGTATCACTAATCTCCACTACTAATAGGAAAAAAAGGCTACAATTTGCAAGAGCACACCAAAATTGGACAGTTGAAGACTGGAAAAATGTTGCCTGGTTTGATGAGTCTCAATTTCTGTTGAGACATTCAGATGGTAGAGTCAGAATTTGGCATAAACAGAAGGGGAACATGGATCTATCATGCCTTGTTACCACTGTGCAGGCTGGTGGTGGTGGTGTGATGGTTTGTGGGATGTTTTCTTGGCACACTTTAGGCCCCTTAGTGCCAATTGGGCATTGTTTAAATGCCAGGTAGGCCTGAGCATTGTTTCTGACCATGTCCATCCCTTTATGGCCACCATCTACCCATCCTCTGACGGCTACTTCCAGCAGGATAATGCGCCATGTCACAAAGCTTGAATCATTTCAAATTGGTTTCTTGAACAAGACAATGAGTTCACTGTACTAAAATGGCCCCCACAGTCACCTGATCTCAACCCAATAGAGCATATTTGGGATGTGGTGGAATGGGAGCTTTGTGCCCTGGATGTGCATCCCACAAATCTCCATCAACTGCAAGATGCTATCCTATCAATATGACATGCTTTCAGCACCTTGTTGAATCAATGCCACAAAGAATTAAGGCAGTTCTGAAGGCGAAAGGGGGTCAAACACAGTATTAGTATGGTGTTCCTAGTAATCCTTTAGGTGAGTGTATATTGAAAACACATTGGGCCCTATTTTAAAGATTAAGTGCACAGCGTGAAGGACATGGCGCAAGTGCGCTTTGGGCGTGTTCAAATCCACTTTTGCTAGTTTGACAGCAGATGAAAGGGTCCATGCGCCGGGCACATGGTCTAAAAGGGTTGTACCAATTGTCTTCATTAATTCATTGGTGTGTTTTGGGCATAACATGGAATAAACCAATCAGAGATTCATCTCCCATTCCCTTTAAGAGCCAGGCGCGTTTGTACCTGTATTGTCCAGCCCTGGGTGGGCTGTGATATGGACTTCCTTGTGGTTATGTTAGTTGTCTCCGGTGTTTATATCTGCCTTTGTTGTTTCTATGTTATGCATGGTGGTTCTGTTATCCTGTTTTGTTATACGTGTACTATTTGAGTTACTGCCCTGTGTGTTTCAGTGTTCTAGTTTCTCCCCCATGTGTATTGTTATGTATTGGTTCACCCTAGTGTCCCTTATTTGTCTTGCGTTGTTGTTCCAGTGTTGCATTGAGGTTTCTGTCCGGTGTGTGTTGTGTTGGGTTATGTTCCCGCCCCTCATTCCCATGTCTTGTCACATGTTTCAGTTAACCAATAGATCCATGTCTCGTTAATTCCATGCCCAGGTGTTTGTCATTGTCCCTTTGATTTAGTATTTAGCCCTTGTGTTTTTTCTCCTTGTCTTTGTTGTTCATTAATTCCTGTTACGTGTTCCTGTGTATTGGTTAAGCTATCTTCAGTTTTGCCCCTCGTGGCAGTCTTTGTTTTGTCTAAGTATTATTGTAAACAAAACAACGTTTGATTTCATCTCCTTCGCGCCTGCCTCTATTCATACACTCTGGAGCACTGTGACAATACCTTTCGCACATTGCTATCATGACGGCCGATTTGCACCGTAATATTTTTATTTGTAACCTTTGCATGTTTGTGTGCTGCTGCGCTTCCCTGTGTGTGTGTGCACACGCTGTGCATATGCTTAGGTGTATTTGACTAATTTGCAGTTAAAATGCTGTGCTATTGACTTATAGACCAGGTTTTTGTTGGTCAATGGCACGATTACATTCTGATGCCTCAAGATAACTCTACGCCAAGAAAAATCCTGAACACACCTCCCTGTAAGACCAGCAGACCCATGGGCGCAAAGATGGGGGCAGGTGCATTTGCTGTTTAACCGACGCAGGGGTTTGACGAAAAATTGACAACTGCGTCGATCTTAAACTAGCAAACACACTTGCGTTCCGCCTTTGCGCTGTGTTGCTACAGGTGCAAGATAGGGCCCATTATGTGAAGTTTTACTTTGTGAATTTAATGTTTTTTTTTAAATATACACTCATCTGAAGACAGCAGTTGGTTAAGTGTAGGAAGCAGAATTTTCCCTCATTCATCCATTAGGCATGTCCTCAGCTGTGCAACTGTACAGGGCCTTCGTTGCCTTATTTTATGCTTCATTATGTGCCATATATTTTAAATGGGAGACAGGTCAGGTCTGCAGGCAAGTCATGCTAGCACCCACAGTCTCTGCTTACGCAACCTGGTCCACTTATTCGTACGTAAATTCTGCCCTACGTTCCTTTTCAAGAAACTACTCTGTGACCCTGTTGTACCAACTAGGCATCTTTTCCAGTGACTTGACCAGTATCCTCTCTATGGCCAGCAGAGCTAGGCTGCTTAAACAGTCTTGGAGGACTTAAGCCGCTTTAAACAGGAGAAGCTCCTTTCTACACCCACAGATGTAGCTCCAATTTTTGCCACTAATGAGATTAGTTTGTAAAGCTGAGGCATTGCACTGTCCAACCTCGAACAAGAAATCACACAGCTTTCCCATTAGGTTAATTGGGTTAAAATAAAACAAGGAATGTGGTGTATAATTGTAACAAATGTATGTTGAGAATTGACTAGCAATTTTGCCAAGCAAATACCAAGAAGTAGGTTGCAGCAGTTTGTATTTCGACTAAACTTGCAAAATCCGTGATGGTTCTGAGCTTGAATAGCTTTGGCGACTTTTTATAGTACAAAATCCCTGTCAATCAAAAGGAGATACAGTTGTTCGACAGAACCTCCTGTCATCATGCAGAAGCCCAGAGTCCAGGCCAGCCCACTCCTCCATCCACCCCCAGAGATGCTAAGCATCCGTGGGCGGGATATAATCGCAGCATATCCAATGACCTTGTAGTTTCAAAGCATTGGAAAAAAAAATCAAATCAGCCCCATTGAAGTCCATGGACGCCAGGCTTCAACAGTGAAATGCACTGTGACGCTCCGGGAATGTATGAGAAAGAAATCGAGTCTGTCGACCTGCTATATGTAGCTGATTCTAAGCAAACTCGTCTTTGAGATGAACGTGTTCTAGCGCATTTTTTGTCAATAAAATGTTAACACAATAGTACATATTTGCCCATACTGTAATGCTGACTCAACACAGATGTTAAATAAGAAGTAATGAATGTTTATTCCGTAATTACTAGAAGCATTCAGACACACGGAGTAATAAATAGCTAAACTGGAATTAAACAACCGGCAGACTAATTAATGCAATGCAGAATTAAACAAGCAAAGGTACGAAGGATAATCCAAGGTAGAATATGTCAAAATCAAAGCAGGGGTCAGACCAGAATAACAG
>JACXGM010005618.1:18417-34785 GCA_016801145.1 Umbra pygmaea
TATGGACTGGGTGAGTGCAGGTGTACAGAGTTAGGCTGATTGAGTCCGGGCTATGGGAATTGTAGTTCTGAACATGCATGGCTAGGGAAGCTGTAGTCCACAGGAAGTAGAACTGGGGAATGGGAATTGTAGTTCTGAGCGGGATGGAATAGGGAAGTGGCAGTGTCCAGGGAAGGGGAACTGGGAAACGTTACACATACATTGTTTTAGATTTTAGGGGGAAGCCGAGCTTCCCTTGCAGTCTTAAAGAAAATGCACCTGCTTCATACTTCTTACAACTCTGGATCAAGTCAACAGGATTGGAAACATTTCGAAAAATTCCATTGCATTGGCATCCCAGTTTCTGGACATGCTGCGAACAAGCCAATCCATTCCTATCTCATTCCAAAGATGCTCTTCTGGTTTGAGATCTGGGACCGTGCATGCTCCTCAAGTAAAAAGAAACCAATATTTAGTTGGTTCCATTGTTGTTGATAACTTGCCAGCAGAAGTCAATTGTTCTTGATTTAACTGATAGACATGGAATTCAGTGTGATGTGGTTGTTAGCTGTAGTAGCCCATCCATGACAAGAACTGACCAGTTGTAGATTTCGAGAAGGTGTTTAGCAGCTTTGATCACTGTTGTATTGCACCATGATCTGCTTACAGTATACGTGGCTGCTTGTTAGCTTTCACAAATGCCCTTGACCTTATTGTTTTTTTGGTCACGCCATTAAAACACTACAGTATTTGGACAAAAGTATGTGGACATCCCTGCTAATGGTGGAGGTGGGATAATGGTCTGGGGCTGTGTTTCAGAGTTTGCGCTAGGCCCCTTAGGTCCAGTGAATGGTCATCTTAATGCTACAGGATACAAATACAGTTTAGACAACTGGGTGCTTTCAACTTTGTGGCAAATGTTTGGGAAAGGCTCTTTCCTGTTCCAGCATGACTGTGCCCCGTGCACCAAGTGGTGTCTTTAAGGAAATGGTTTGACTAGTTTGATGTTTTGTGTTTAACTCGAGTGACCTGCACAAAAGCCCCAACCTAAACCGCATTGAACACCTTTGGGATGAATATCATTGGTGATTGTGAGCCAGGCATTCTCATCCAATATCAGTGCCTAACCTCACAAATGCTCTTTTGGCTGAATGGACTGTTATATTCACCATGGTGGGGGGGCAACTCTATGTTAATGTCTATGGTTTTGGAATGTAATGTACATAAACCCTAGACACTTGGAAATGAAATGCTTAGGAGGGCAGATGTTTCTAAGAATCTGGAACCAGTGCAACCAACATGACAATTATATCACTGTCTTTAACCAGTAGTTAAACTGGTCCTAAAAAACAGCTCCTTTGTCACAGCTGAACGGGTATCGGTGCACATTTTATAATTGTGAAACTCTGCTATTCTTGGTCAGATTTAGGAAAATGTTTTTTGGGGTTCCCACAAGTATAGTAAATATGTGTGTTTTTGTGTATGATGTGGTGTGTGATGTTGTGTTTGTATGTGTGACTTTGTGCTGTACTCTCACACACACTTTACAAAGGCAGTTCTGTGTGATCCAGCACATCTGCGGTCTGGCCTGTACAGACTCTAACTGTCCTGTCTCCTTCTGGGACCTCCTCTGGCTTGACATCCCACTACAGGTGTCTCATACATCTGGTCCTGCAGTAGCACACGCTTACGAGCTCTGCATTCATTTTGACCAGAGCTCTATGGAGCCCCATATATTTGGGATATTTTTAGGCACAATATACATGGCTAAAAATATGACATTTATGCAAGGAAAACAAACAGAGACCAGAGTCGCTTTTTCAGTTGTGCCCTGTTTATAGAACAATATTCAATGGCAGCAAGTAAAGAGAACTATTTACACATTTTCAAACAGCATAAATAGACAATTATTACAAATAGAATAAAGCGAAAAAGACAAAACTATTGCACAATAAACCCATGTAGTACTTTAAAGAAAAGCATTACAATTAATGTTAACAAGGTCACAAAACAGAGATTTGAACTGACTGACAGGTACTAAAACATTTATCTAAGGTTAATCTGTAGATTATTCAATGAGTGTGAGGCATGGTATTCAAAACCAGGATTACCTAACTCAGAGTGAAACCATTGAATCTGTATTACTGTACCAATTGGTCCTGTGAATGAGTCTGATATACATTGTTTGACCACTGCATGTTTCTATTAAGGTAGGAACTTTTTGTAATACAGTCTTAACCAGTGTTTGGACCTTCTAAAAGTCCAGGTGTCCCAGCCAATTAAAGTGTAAAACAGGCAATGATGTGTGTGAAAGTTTGCACCAGTAATAAAGCGCAAAGCTGCATGATACTGTATACTGCATCCAAATGTTTCAACATTAAAGCTGACCCATACATACAGTAGTAAATCATAATGATCAATTGCTGACAAAAACATTACCTGTAACATTTCCTTACTGTGCTGTGAGGATAGACAAACAAACTCAATTTGTAATATGCCAGCAGCATAGCCCCTACTGTATATTCCACTTCTGGTTTGCTTCTATAGATAAGCAGGGTTGGGCCTGGTCGGTCACTGGATGGGAGACCAATGCCCCTGGAAATGGTGTTGGAGGGCCAGTAGGGGGCACTCTTCCCTCTGGTCTAAAGATCATTACCAATGCCTCAGGGCAGTGAAGAGGACATCTGCTCTATGTAGGGTGTCGTCGTTTGGATGGGACAGTCCTGACTCTCTGTGGTCATTCAAGATCCTATGGCACTTATCGTAAGAGTAGGGGTGTTAACCACGTTGTCCTGGCCAAATTCCAAACAAGGCCTTATTTCAATCATGGTCGCCTAATGTTCCCCGACATTCCTAATTGGCATATGTAACTACTCACCTCTCTACCTAATAGATGATATGTGGTGAGCGTTCTGGTACAAAATGGCTGCCGTGCATCACCTGACTGTGTATGGAAGTGGGTGCTAAACAATAGTAGTGAATGAGGTGGGCTTCCCCCCAAATTCCCACACGTTCCAAAACAGAGCCATCAAGGGTGGTGGTACTGAAATCATCCAAATGTAAAATCTTGACAATAGCATATATTTAGTTTACTTGTATTTAGCACAAGCCTAATATCTAGGATTGTTTTACCATATAGTGGCTATCAACATCGCCCTTGGCCTGCACCAGTTAACATATTCATGTAGCCCGCACCACTCCGGCTAAGCCACGTAGCGCATCATCAATCCAGCACATACTGGATTCCCTTACTGGATTCCCTTACATGCTTTGTCCCCCCCATTTGGTTTATCTCCAGAGATGAAACCTCTTTCATTGTTACTCAATGCCCCCTCACTGTAATCGCATCTTACCATCTCCTTGTCTGCCCATAAGGCTCTCGTTTGAATGTATTTTGCTACTTCCAAATATCCACTTTATTCATTCTACCCAATGCACTTAACGGCCAGTTCTTAAAGCCATTAGCCCAGGTGCGATTTTGTGTTTTGTGTTAACACGTTCATCTCAAAGACGAGTGTGTTCAGAATCAGTTAGATATAGCAGGTCGACTGACTCTATTTCCTTCTCATACATTCCCATAGCGTCACAGTGCATGTCCCTGTTGAAGCCTGGCGTCCATGGACTTCAATGGGGCTGCTTTGAACTGTTTTTTTTTCAGTGCTTTGAAACTAGACGGTCATTGGATAAATGCTGCGATTATGTCCCGCCCACAGATGCTCAGCATCTGAGGGGGTGAATGGAGTGGGCTGACCTGGGCTCCGGGGTGCTGTGTGATAATTGGAGGGTCTGTCGAAAGACTGTATCTCTTTTTGATTGTCAGCAATTTTGCATTGTACTATAAAAAGTGACAAAGCTATTCGAGCTCAGTCCCATCACGGATTTTGCAAGTGTAGTTGAAAGACAAACTGCTGCAACCTATTTATTCGTATTTGCTTGGCAAAATTGCTAGCCAGAGACAGAATCTAAAATAAAAATCCAGCATTGAATGATTTTTAATTAATTAATTAACATTTTTTTGCATGACATAAGTATTTGATCACCTACCAACCAGTAGGAATTCCAGCTCTCACAGACCTGTTCGTTTTTTCTTTAAGAAGCCCTCCTGTTCTCCACTTATTACCTGTATTAACTGCACTTGTTTGAACTTGTTACCTGTATAAGACACCTGTCCACACACTCAATCAAACAGACTCCAACCTCTCCACAATGGCCAATACCAGAGAGCTGTGTAAGGACATCGGGATAAAATTGTAGACCTGCACATGGCTGGGATGGGCTACAGGACAATAGGCAAGCAGCTTGGTGAGAAGACAACAACTGTTGGCGCAATTATTAGAAAATGGAAGAAGTTCAAGATGACGGTCAAACTCCCTCGGTCTGGGGCTCCATGCAAGGTCTCACCTTGTGGGGCATCAATGATCATGAGGAAGGATCAGCCCAGAAGCACACAGCAGGAACTGGTAAGTGACCTGACGAGAGCTGGGACCACAGTCCCAATGAAAACCATTAGTAACACACTACGCTGTCATGGATTTAAATCCTGCAGCACACGCAAGGTCCCCCTGCTCAAGCCAGCGCATGTCCAGGCCTGTCTGAAGTTTGTCATTGACCATCTGGATGATCCAGGGGAGGAATGAGAGAAGGTCATGCGGTCTGATGAGGCAAAAGTAGAGCTTTATGGTCTAAACTCCACTTGCCGTGTTTGAAGAAAGAAGAAGGATGAGTACAATTCAAAGAACACCCTCCCAACCGTGAAGTGAAGTGGAAACATCATTCTTTGGGGATGTCTTTCTGCAAAGGGGACAGGAAGACTGCACCGTATTGAAGGGAGGATGGATGGGGCCATGTATCGCAAGATCTTGGCCAACAACCTCCTTCCCTCAGTAAGAGCATTGAAGATGGGTCGTGGCTAGGTCTTCTAGCATGACCACAAACCGAAACACACAGCCAGGGCAACTAAGGAGTGGCTCCTTAAGAAGCATCTCATGGACCTGGAGTGGCCTAGCCAGTCTCCAGACCTGAACCCAATAGAAAATCTTTGGAGGGAGCTGAAAATCTGTATTGCCCAGCGACAGCCCTGAAACCTGAAGGATCTGGAGAAGGTTGGGCCAAAATCCCTGCTGCAGTGTGTGCAAACCTGGTCAAGAACTACAGGAAACTTATGATCCCATTATTTAAAAATCATACACTGTGAATTTCTGAAGTGTGATAAAAATTACAGACATCTACATGCTTTGTAAGTAGGAAAACCTGCAAAATCTGCAGTGTATCAAATACAAGTTCTCCCCACTGTATATCCTTTGATATTATATATCTTTTGGTGTTCTACTGTTATATAATATATTCAAAAGCAACAAAAATCTCCATGTATTTAATCTGTTTTGAGACCATTTTACTTAGATTTATAAAAACACAATAGAGGTGATGCTCTTGATCGCTGGATGCAGTGATAGCTTGGCTGGAGGCTGCGGAGGAGAGAGCATTTTTTTAATGAGGATGATTTGTATGCTAATAATGCTGATGGGCATCAGCAGTTGGCAGTTATAGGTAATGTGGAAGGCCTGGCGGTTCTAGTGTTAAGCAGCCTAGCTTTGCTGGCCATTGAGAGTACACTGGTCAAGTCATTGAATAAGATGCCTAGTTGGTATGGCAGGGTCACAGAGTACTTTCTTGAAAAGGAACGTAGGGCAGAATTTACGTATAAATAAAGGGAAATGCTGTCTATGAAAGAGGAGCCATCACTGCATTAGCAGTACTCTTATCCTACTCCTCTTTCATTCCTCAGAAACTGTAGAGTAAAATCGAGGCCCTGGTGCCCCTAGTGATATCCCAATTCCCCAGGTGCTCTCATTCGCTGACTTCCATAACTGTAAAAGACTTGGTATAATCCATGTTAACATTAGAACCCTTCTTCGTAAAATCGAATTATTCACTGCTGTTGCACACTCAGCCAACCCTGATATCCTACATGTAGCTGTGTCTGAATCCTGGCTCAGGAACTTCACCAAAATTTCAGAAATATCAATCTCCAACTATAACAGTGTCTATCAAGATCAGGGTTGTGTATTGTTTGGATTTTTCCGATTCTGATGCCGAACCGGTACCTTTATAACGATTCCGATTCCTAAACGATTCCTAAACCGATCCTTGAAAAACTGAAAAATTACTTTAAAGAAAGTCTCTTATTGAAAATGATGCAAATTTAACAATATATTAACGTATTAAAGAAGTGTTCCACAGTAGATCAGTTTCATAGTATACCATTTACAAACGCTACCATAGATGATTTATGTCATATACACATCTGTTGTTTTTCAATATATCAGAGAAAAGCCGATAGTATATTTCAGTTCCTTTCCCATCCACTGGGGTGCTTCTGTATCTGTTTAAACTTGAGCTACGACAACTCCCAGAATTCCAAGCGAATTTAGTGCCCGTCCCCATTGGAACACACCGTAACAGAACATGGGCAATTCAACAGTAGAGCTTGACGCTAGAAAGTTATACATATTTGTTTTTGAAATTGTAGTCTAATTTCTATTCATCATGCCCGTTCTGTACCTGGTTGCAAAAATTACAAGCAAGCCCAAAAAGAAGGAGTAATCTCACACTTTACAATAGGCTTTAAAAAGTTAGGGTCTGCAGTCTGCATTTTAGGTCGGAAGATTACGAAAGGGTTACGTGCTGAATTAACCGGCACTACAGCCCGAAAGCGGCTGAAAAGCAATGTGATCCCATCCATTTTTCTTTATCTAGAAAGA
Source organism: Umbra pygmaea (assembly GCA_016801145.1). Taxonomy (NCBI): domain Eukaryota; kingdom Metazoa; phylum Chordata; class Actinopteri; order Esociformes; family Umbridae; genus Umbra; species Umbra pygmaea. The sequence continues at coordinate 25,158 of JACXGM010005618.1, forward strand.
GTAGCCTATATATAGTAAGATACAGTAATTTACACAGTCAACTAGCTACTAAATACAGCTGGCACACTACACATACAGTACAATAACACTACCACACAGATACGATGTGTTCTCCATTATCAAGGTACAGAAAATAGGTTTAATTTGGGGCACAAACATATTGGTTGGATGTCACTCAGAATGTAAAAGCAAGTTGTAAAATTTCTCATCTGCAAATCCTAATTTAGTAGCAATTGTGTTACCAGCGACTGTGGTTACGAACTGTTTCACAGAATCTAGAGGACCTGTCGGGTGGGCGGGGCTTGGAACAAGGAAGTCAACGTTGTAGTTCTCTACATACTGAAAAAATCATACCACCTTGTCTGTTTAGCATTAAAACGGCTGATTGAAACGTCACAGAAAGACAAGCTATAGCTTAAAAAATCAAGGACAACCGAGGCTTTAATGAGTAGGTTTGAAAGCCAGATCATTCTAACAGGGATGCTTATTTTCGCCACCGAATACACGCCTGTATTCATTTTTCCTATCTCCAAGTTCCATTGGATTTCCACCGTGATGTCAGCGTGTTAAAATTCCCCGCGGAATTTCAAATCTTGCTCTTACACTAGCCAGGCATGGGTGAAACATATCTCACTGTTCTACAAATGTCTGGGGGGAGCTACTAGCACCTCCAGATAGCTGTAGGGTGAAGTATCCCTTTAAAGTACTTAAATGTATGAGTAAACTTAAGTCACCTAACATACAACTACAATAATTCAACAATAAATAACAATTACACTATTACAGTTATTTTCAATTAATAAACTGCGTCGGTCAATACTGAAAACACCTTTTCAAAACTATAAAGACAGTGTGCACTAACAACATTCATCTTGGCCAAACAGTTAATCACACCTCCAAAACAGTTAGACACTTCATACATGTCTCTCAAGAATCTAGTCAACCCAAATACTGACAACAATGCTCAATTGGAAAGCACACATTGGCCCTCATTTATCAAACGTGCGTAGAAACCAGTGTAGATCTGAGCGCAGAAATCATCTTACGACGAGCCTCACGTGTGATTTACAAAACATTCGTATCACTCCAATTCCAGCGTATGAAGGAACGGGTGTTGATAAATCAGACGGTTGAAATCCATCGTAATTTAAATATCACGCCCACATTCATGCACAGATTAGAGGCCTCGCCCTTAGAATTTACGACATGGATAAGCGAAATCCGGCAAAGAAAAGGAATTTCTCTGAGATACAAAGAGATGCTCAGGTCTCAGTTGCAGGCCAACCGCTTGGTATTAATTGGAAGTTTAAAATCAGGCATCGATTGTTAAAGGAAAATGCGGTGTTGACTGAGGTTACTGCTACAGTCATTGAAAACTATTAATGAGAACCTGAAGTGCATTTCAAATGAATTAATTATTTTCACTAAACCTTCCACGTTGTATTTTTAAGTAGGGTGAAGTCAGCTAAAATGGGCCAAATAATGTTGTAGCGTCCTATATTTTAATATCTTTACAGCAAATCACTGATCTTGCATTGTTGCTTCAACACGTGTGGACTTGTAACAAGAGTTTTGATTGGTCTGAGTCTTCTAGGCAGGCAGAGCAGAAAATTTACATTAGATCTCATGCAAAGCTTATTTGATGGTATTATAAGCCCTTTACCAAAAAGTGGCCCAATTTAGCTTACTTCACCCTAGCTTTCTTACACAAGATAGCACTTACTATATAACAAGCTCAGAATACAACCGTAAATCTCAGAATTTATCCCAAACTACGTTCTCAGGAAACTATTTTGAAAACCTAAATTACGTTCTATGCCAACCTATTTAGGGTGTTTTTACGTTTGAACTGCACGTTTTGTTATTAGGCTATATTTGTACTTGAATTACGTTGCTCCGGTACATTTCGTTTAGAGGATTTATGCGAGAACATTCCATACATCCCAGAGCGTTCGAAATTATATTGCAACATTCACAGTTAAGGTTAGGATGGAGGATACTAACGGTTAAGGTTAGGCATGAGGTTACTAACGGTTAAGGTTAGATATGACGTTACTGAGGTTAAGGTTAGAATTAATTTTAGGGTTAACATTACAAAAACCGACAATCGCGTGTCTGTAGAACAAAACACAAAAAGTTCCGGTCTGGATTTGAACTCGCGAACACTGGCATGCAAGTCGCGGATTTGTACGCCCATCCACCATCCCCGACCTCCGCCCTAGCAAAAACTATGCTATTTAGATGCTACGTCATGATCTTCCAATGTTCATATTGAACGTTATTCGAGTGTTCAATTTAGTTCCCTACAAACGTAATTGAGCCTCTCATACGTTTATATTGGACATTTTTCGGTTTCACAAAATAGTTCCCTCAGAACGTTTTTAATGTGATTTAGGGCTGCAGAATAAGATCCTTTCTCTTTCGTAGAGCCCAACTGTTGTGGCCACTGATCTTCGTTGAATGGCGCAATATCGTGGAAACCCCCGCATGCCATAATTATGTTGCAAGCCTGCTCTGGGGTGTATAGCAATCCCCCCACCCCACCCCGCTTACCCAAGACAGAGCCACCTGCCCTTGAGCAAACCGATCACTCCACTGTGGTTCGTGTGCGTGTGTGCGCACTGTTGAACCTGCGCTCCTGTTTGTTTGGGGATTTGCAGTGCGCCCTGTAGCCTTGATCCAACGCTGCAGTTTAAAAAATAGAGTTGCGTGTCCCACCCGGCCACCGGCTACCATGTTCAGAACAAACATCCTGGCATCACATATGATCTGAACATTGATTGAATTAAAGTTTTTGCGATTGATAAATGCGTAATCATTCATGGATGGTGGCTACAGACGCAGTACAATCAATTGCCCGATTCGCCTTAGTTGGAAACCCAGCAATCTCATAAAATTATATTTTAATCATAGTTTGAATATACCAGAAAGGGATTTCATAGCCGCCAAAACTGCTGGCATACTTCAACTATTGTTGGCTGTGAAATACCAGACCTGTCCCTGATCTCCTGCTGAAAGGTCCCAACATAGAGAGCCTGCATTAAGGTCCTCCAGATCTGCCATCGCTTTGACTACAGGACTGCCAAAGCGCTTGTTTAAAAAATATATATATATATTATTTGATTGAAATTGTTGTTTGCCTAATTTCTGTCCTCATGTTCTAGGCCACCCCGAAAAGAAAGGGAAAAAATAAACCACTTAATAGCAATGTGCTGTATATAAATAATTCGTAATTCTGAAATGTAATTTGCAATATGGGGTAGTTGCGATGCAGACACATTCATCAATGATCGCTGGTTCAACAATTCACTTAACCGGGTGGTTATACCATGAACACCGCTAGTCACACTATAGAATTTGCGTACACGAAGTCAGACCAGACGTGAGATTTTATCGCAGCCTACCATCACGTTCAAATTGATAAATCCCTTGCTTTGCGTAGGAATCGCTGTATTTCCGTCGTACGCCTGTTTTAGCACGTTTCATAAATGAGGGCCATTGTCACTCATAACACACTGACCTAAAAAACACTAACAACTGTGAGCATTACATAAATTATGAGATTTTATCTTTGAACTTTGATTGATTTTCACATAAATCAGTATTGCATTATAGAATTACAAAAACAAGTTTACACTTAATTTAATTTACTTAGTACAGTACATGTATATTCAAATGAACATGCAAATGTGAATTTTCTGTGGAAATGCAACACTGCTACAGAAATACATGTAAATGTACTTTATACAAATGTGCATCTCTTTTTTCTCCTTTTTGTGTACTACTGTACTACTACAGTATTGTACAGTATTGACTTTTCCAAATAACCTTTGCTACTGTTGAAATTGTTATCTACAGTATTAAGTAGCTCAGTGTCATACACAAAAGCATTCAGACAGAACTGACTGACTTGTAGTAAAAAAATCTTTGATGTCTAGGATATTGTATATAATTTGCTGGCGTTCGATATCTGCGATTACAATGCGGGAGACTTTCAGAACATCCGGGAGACTTGGGATGTCTGATTATTCTTTTGCACTACCATATATCTCAGAAGATCTCCCAAATTACATTCTCAGGAAACTATTTTGAAAACATGATTTACGTTGTATGCCAACATATTTAGGGTGTTTTTGCGTTTCAGCTGGCCTTTTTGTTATTAGTCTATATTCGTCCTGTTACGTTGCACCTGCACGTTTCATTTTGCCGGTTCATGCATGAACATTCCACACATTCATTCCATACATTCCATAGCGTTCAAAATTATATAACGTTCACGGTTAAGGTTAGCCATGCGGTTACTGAAGTTAAGGTTTGGAATAGGGTTAACATTAGCTACTAAAAAATATATAATGTGCAACACGTTTGCACCACACGGGAATGGAGAACAAAACACACAAAGCTTCCATCTGGATTTGAACTCACATTCTCCGGGATGAAATTTGGGAAAATATGACATTTTAAAAGTAGCCTACATTTACGGTAGCTAGTTAACGGTAGAATACAGAGAAAGTGTGTTTTTTTTTACATCCGTTTCGGAGCATCAGAAGGAAAATATTTCATTCGACACATTAAGTGGAACCTAAATGAGGAACCATCATTTCGGTTCTAATCCGGTCCGATTCCTCCCGGTTGCGTAGCAACCAGTTCCATAGTGGAACTGGATTTCGGTACCCAACCCTAATCAAGATAGACCTGCTAAAGGTGGAGGAGTAACAATCTACTGTAAGGATAGCCTACAGATCTCTGGCATCCTATCCAACTGTGCCCAAACACTTTGAGTTTCTACTTTTAAAAATCAAATTCTCCAGGAATAAGTCTCTCATTGTTGCTGTTTATTATAGACCCCCTTCAGATCCCTGTTGTGGCCTGGAACTTTAGCTCCCTGTTGTGGCTTTGTGATTTAATTTTGACTGTATAGTCGATGGAGAACAAGAGCACCTGCTGTAAAGGTTATGCAACACTGTCACCAAAAGTCTGCTATATTTGAGAATTCCAGTGAGCATTTAGCTATGGCTAGCCATGCTTTCCATCTGGCTACCCCCACTCTGGCCAAAAGCCCTGCACCCAAATAGCAACTCCCCCCCCACACACACCCAAATCCAGACAGCTGATGTTTTGAAAGAGCTGGAAAATCTTGACCCCTACAAATCAGCCGGTCTAGAAAACCTGGACCCTTTCTAAAACTATGCAGAGCAATTATTGCACCCCATATTACTAACTTGTTTAGGCTCTATTTCGCAACATCAGAGATCACTAGATTTTGGAAGGCCACAGTGGTCATTCCCCTCTTTAAAGGGGGAGACACACTAGACCCAAACTGCTACAGACCTATATCCATCTTTCCCTGCATCTCTAAATTCTTTGAATGCTAGGTTAATGAGGGCATTTCTACATTCCAAGAGATACTGATAGTTACTGATAGCTTTCAGCAACATTTTCAGAATATGCGCAAGCTTATTTCCATACTGTTTGTCTTTACACTGTCAAGTCTCCGCAATCACGTATTTGTGGGTGTGTCACTCAAGATGTCTAGAGCTGCGTGCACTCAGAAACCAGCCCAGCCCATTTACTAACAGTGAAGAATTCCCCCTGCAATTCACATTTCTCATTGGCTATTAGCAAAACCTCAGGTGGGATCTCCAATGCACTACTTCCGGAGGTCGCGTGGAATTCAAGAGAAATTCACACACTACAATTGTGCCACGTCCCGACGTCCGCTTGAGTGAATTCAGAAAGCTATTGGTATCTGTCGTTGTATGAAAAGTCTCAAAGAAATTATCGAACATTTTGTATTCCACCATACCCTGTCCACTATGCAATCTGGTTTCTGCAATGTTCATGTGTGCACATCAACCATGCTCAAGTTCATGAACATACTCCATTCACAAAAGAGAGTACTGTACAGCCGTCTTCATCGACCTGGCCATGGTTGTTGCCTCAATTACTGCATACTTATTGGCAGACTCAAAACCTTCGGTTAAACAAATGACCGTCTCGATTGGTTCACCAACTACTTCTCAAATAGGGTTCAATGTGTTAAATGTGAGGGTCTGTTGTCTGGACCTTTGGCAGGGACGGACTGGCCATCGGGAGGGTCAAGAGTTTTACCGAATGGCCGGTCCATTCCGGGCCGTCATATTTCACTTTGACAGCCGGTCGGCCAGTTACAGTCCTGGACGTATTAAAACAGGTGACAGTAGGCTGAAATGGACTGGCTGTTGCATCCGCAGGAGCATAAAACTGCACTCTGGCCCAGCCATCAAATCGAAAGAGAGTTCCTCTATATTTAGATGAGGAGAAACCCCGAGTGAATGATGGATGCGGGTAGAGACAGACACCCCCCCCCGCCGGCCGCACCATCCAAAGTCCCGGGCCAGATTTTTGTCCCAGTACATCCCTGACCATCTCCATGGGGGTGCCATAGTGTTCGATTCCATTGTGTTTTTGTATATAACAATGACCTCAATAGCTTAGATGCCATACAAATCTCCTTCCATGTCCTACAATGGCTTCTAAACTCTAAATAAAACTAAAATACTAAATGCAACCAATCGCTGCCCAGACCCGCCTCCCCTTACTGGGGACTTGAGACTCAGACTCGAACTCAAGTAATGGTGTCTTGACTCGGAATCTACTTTGGTGACTCAGACTTGGACTTGAACATTCGGGACTCGACTCGACTCTGACTCAACAGTTGGTGACTCAACTACAATACTGAGTGGTATCAACTCATCTACAAGATCTAGCAATACTCCACCATACTGTACCTAAATTCACTAATGTTAAAATATTAGTTATAATTAGTAGTTGAAAACTCAAATATGTTAGCCTTATTTCATTCTACTTGTCACTTACCCCCCTTCACCCCTCCTGAGATCAGAGTTGCTGGTCTACTTAAAACCGGTCCTAACCTACCGCCCAAGAACACAAAAATCCATTGCACCCTAATTACTCCCTGCACACTGGATACTCATCTCCATATCACCACCTCTACAAATACCCTGGGCTGCTCATTGTTGGTTGTGTGGTACTGTGCTTCATCTATCATGTTTTGTTAGAATACATTTTTAACACTCAAAAACAAGACACTTATTATTGCTCTGCACCTGCTTCCAACCCATTTGTAAATGGACACGTTACACACCTGTTTTAGTCATTGTACTTTTGCTATGATAAATACTTACCACAAATTTAAAACTTGCAGTGCACATAATATTCTTATAAATACTGAGGAGCCAAAACATCATGACCACACTCAGGTGAATCCAATAACAGTGGTCATCTCCTGACAAGGTCTGTGTAGATAAGATAAGCAAACATCAGTTATCCTAGTCTGTACAACCTAAGATGTGCTGTGATGTACACAGCACATCTTAGGTTTGCATTCTAATGCACGTTTATAGTTATAGCTTATGTACATTTGTATATTATTTATGTACATTTGCTGTAATAAATGTACATAAATAATAACTATAACCATGCATTAGAATGCAAACCTAAGATGTGCTTTTTAACAACTTTCCTAGCTTTGCACTGTCACTGAAACCTGTTTACTCTTGACAGATTGTAGAACATGGTCACAAAAGTTACAAATGTATTTTTATGAATTTTATGAAAGTACAGAGCTTTCAAACGGCATAACAATCAATGTAATTGCAGGAACAATGGAACATGATGCTTTAACTGTTGACAAAATTGTAACTGACATTTGGAGATATTCCCACTCAAAGTTTTGCCAGGTAGAGTAGGCTACTACTGCAGTTTGCATCCTAATATAGGCAATAAGTAAGGTTTTTATGTTGTATCCCTTCACAGCTGCCAGCTACCTAGCTCAATTAGCCACAACCGTGCATCTAAGTTTGGTATACAGTACTGTACACCATTGTAGCTGAGCTAGCAACTGAGTTAGCTTAACTCACGGCTAGCTGGGGATCTGTGCTAACACCATGAGCCTTTGCTAGGCTAGAGTAACTCTCTTCCTCCGGCTCTGGACCCAGCGCTGACGTCTCTGAGCTCTGCAGAGTCAGAATACCGTCAGTTCAGTGCCTTTGGACTCGCAGTTTACATCTCACCATCCGGAACGTTCACGGCTAACTAGCTACTAACATCGGCTACACCCATTGTTAGCTGAGCTAACAATAGCACACCTAGCTAATAGCATATCTAGCTAACAACACTGCACTGAGCCGCTTTCCGACCGCAGGGATTTTTGCAGTTCCTAGAGCATAACGTTCCTATAACCCTTTTTTTCTTGTGTTCCGATAGAAGAAATTGCGGGATTATTTAGTTCCTCGCACTGCCGTTCCTATAACCTTTTTAGCTCCTACTCCAGAGCAGGGTCTTTCCATTTTCCCTTTTCCTAGGTCCACGTTGATTGGTCCAACTTATAAATTACACCGGTCGCTTCGTTTGTCTGTTGCGTATAATGCTACATATCATGCTGGAGCCTTTGTCTTTTGTGTTTCTGTGTTAAGTAGCTACTCAATTTCTATGACTCCAGTCTAGTTTTTAAACGCCGCGGTTCGAACTCCGTTATTAGGACATTATCAACACAACATTATTTTTATAAAATTGTATTGGATGTTGTTTTCAGCCTCGTAATCTGAAAGAACAGCAAGCCGCGGTAGGAACCCAGCACTACTTGGGCTGAAAACAACCAGATCATCCGCATACATAAGATGATTTATCTTCAATCATACACCAAGTGTCACAAACATTAAACTGTACAATGTTGTATGTAGCGTTACACTAAAGTCTAGTGACAATGCTATAAAAGCCTGTTCCGGTGCTTGCGTCACTCCTTTATCCCTCCTACCAGTTCCTATCGCCACTTGACCAGTGCAAATGCAAAGAGCAAAACCAGTTTTGGGGTAGAGTAGTTAGTAGAACTATTTAGAAGTGGACTGTTCCTATAACTACATTCTTGTAACTACTTGGTCGGAAACCGGCTAATGTTAGCAGATCTCTGCAGCTTGTTGTTCTTCTGTGAATTCTGGCAGATCGCAAACAACTAAATGGTGCTGTTACGTCCCCCAGTTCAGTAAAAGCATAGATGGCCATACCTTGTGTTATTTGGATGTTTTTGGGCAATGTTCTGCTGTGTTTCTGTGTGTTTTGTTCTGTTCTGTTTGTATGTTTCCCCACAGGTGGTGCAGATCCGGTCATCAGTCCGTCCATTCATCACATATCAATGACTCCTCCCCTCCGTTATCCCATACACCTGGTTTCATAAATTTACAGCTATCCCATCATGCCCTTCCACTGTATATCTGTGCCCCTGTTTCTTCACTCTCTCTCTCTCTGTTGGTGTGTGAGGTTGCCTTTATTGAAGGTCCTCTCAGTTTTTGGCTGCCTTGAGTTGTGTGTAAGGTTTGTTGGCAGTGTATGTATTGAGCGTTGGGAGTGTTGAGTTAGTGATTTGTGGTTAGTGTGAGAGCTGTGTTTGGTGTTAGTTTGAGTGGTAGGCCTATTAGTGTGCATGAGTGGTAGTGTTTAGTCTAGTGTGTGGTTTAGCGTTTCTGTTTGGTGTATCCTGTATTAACATTGTGTTCTCTTTGTGTTCCCAGAGGAGGAGAGGAGGCACTTTGGGGAGGTGTCAGGAAAGACGCCCTTGGGCTTACACCAC
>JACXGM010005619.1:0-10026 GCA_016801145.1 Umbra pygmaea
TAAGGAAACATGTTAAGCTGAAATACTATATTTTCTGAAAACAATGCTAATGTCAGTATTTTTTCTTTTGGAAAAGTACGTTCCGGGACGGAATTTATGTTTATGTTTTGGCCTGTGTGTTATCAACTGCCCATTTTGACAGCACGAACGGATTGCCAAACATACCTGTAAAAACGCAAACCCAGCGCGCTACAGCCATAGAAGCAGCAAACGAACGAGATCATAGAGATTCTCCACAACCTAAAAAAAACTCTGCATGTTTCTAAACGGTTCCGTGACCATAGACGTAGTAAAACACGGTTTGCTTGTCATGACTGCGCTGATCTTGTTCGTCACGTTAGTTTCGATTCTGGGGAGGAGGTGGCGGAGGGATACAACTCAGGTATTTTGAATTTGAACTGTAGTACCCATTTTTTAACGCTGGCTGTCCGTTTTACATATAGCACCTTTAAAGTTCCAAGCGGTCTGCTAAATTTAGTAGTTAGTAAGTAGATTATGTGCATGTTAGTTTCAGGAAAAATCATTGTCACCCCATAATCTGATAATGGTTGATCCTCGGCCTGCCTCTCACTCTCAAGCACACACGGGCCGCTCATCTTAGAACTGTAGATCCTTAGATCCACCTTAGTGACCCGGCCCTTTAACAGTCAGTTCATTGATTTAAATTTGAATGGATTAATTTGCCCAACAAATCTCACTGCATTAATTCATATTAAACCAGAACACATATTTGTTCCAGCAAACCTATACAAAAAGCCCTCAAATTCAAAGTATATTTCTTATATTATAACAAAGCCCAAGTCAAGATGCATATCAAATTGCCTAGAAAACATCCATGTACTGTAAAAAATAAATCAAAACCTCTACAAATACACCAAAATGTGCATTGGCAGAATATTAACATTATACTAAAGTATATAATTTCCTTTTACATCCAATATTTCAGAAGTAAATCGAGAAATCAAATATTTATGTTAATAATGACCTGGTAATTTTATTATATTTAAAGGGAAAAATAACATCTTTATGTAGTGGGTGAACTTAAACTATTTAGACTCCTGTAATTAATAAATCCTAAGGTACAACATCTTGTGCTGACCTTATAAAACATTTGAAATGATAAGTGTTACTTAAAATATTTTTTTATTAAGTAATCTTACATTTTAGAATGTCCATTTTGTACTCAATAACATACATTAAAGAGTGTTTGATATCCATAACTGTAAATGTCCTCTCTATAAAGTAATAATGGAAAATTGCTATTAAAATAAATAAGTGTGTGTGTGTTTCTGATTAATGATCACCTACATTAGAGAACACATTTTGAGGTCTGCGTGGCATAATGGGCAAAGTCTAGGACCCTATATAATCAGTTTTATGTTTTGTCCAAATCCTTGTTATTTTTTTCCAATTTCCGTGATTTCCATTTTGTTGTGACTTCCACTTTTTATTTCAAACCTCCATATAAACACCCTGGGCCAGTGGTTCCTAAACATTTTTGGTTACTGTACCACCAGGGGTCCTAGTACCCATGGTTGGGAACCACTAGCCAAGCAGAATTGGTTTGCTCAACAAATCTTTGCACGCATCTGCAACTGATAAACTATTTGGACGAAGTTGCATTCAGAAGCCTGCACCCAAACCTAAAATATAGAAAAAACTGCTGTACAGTTTGCATGTGCATTGAGACTCTCCATATGATTAAAGTAATTTAATTTCTATATGATCAAAGTAATTATTTCCTGACCCGCAGGCAAAAGGTTGTTTCGCGAAATGTGCATAGGTATTTGTCATGTTAATAGGGCCTGCCTACTTCTACCATAAAAATCTAGCCAATATAAAAAACTATGTTTTTTAGTGTGACCCCCCCCCTTTTCTTCCTTCCCAATCCCTCTCTAATCCTGACTTGTCTGCAGCTCCGCAACTCCCTGCACAGATCTGTGGGATGGTGACAGGCATGCACATCCAACCACATGTTGCCCGAGCCCCCGATTCTTTTCTTCTTGTGTGCAGATTGGGCACCTGAAAATTCAATCACGGAAGTATAGTTGGTGAGCATAATCATCCCACGCACAATCTGACTAAAGACATCTGTGTTTGATGAGCAGTGCGAAAAGAATCATCTGGCTCGGCGACATGTGGTTGGATGATCCATGTGAGCGCCCCTCACCATCCCACATCTTTCGAGGAAGTTGCGGAGTTGCCGAAAAGGCAGGGTTAGCAGGAAATTGGACAAGAATATTTGGAAGGGGAGAAAAATTGTGAAAAATCACACAAAAACACATTCCATTTCCAACTTCCAATATAGGCTCCCTAAACTTAATGGACAATGTCAGTAAAGTGCCTGGTATGGTCAGTGTCAATCATTTTCGTTTTATCGTCCCAGCTCTAAATTAACCTTTCCAGTTTGTATACTTCGCCCTGCCTAAGGCAATCTGAAAAACCAATTTTACTGTTTATCAGCCCAGTGTCAGCTCTGTACCACTGCCATCTAGTCATAGATTTATTTCACTTGATCAATACCAGCCAGTTATCAACAGCATTGGAACATCAATCATAACGGCTATCCAACTTGCGGTGCAGCGCTGTGGTTCAGACAACTCTTAAAGGGGCAGTCATAGCACCACATCTTTTATCTCACCCATAAAGACAAATGAGTATTACACACCGGAAGCTTCTGCAGTAATCCACCACCTCTCCAGCCCTTCTACTGGCAGGTGGTCGGCTTAAATTGCACGTCACCCACTGTTGTGGTAAGGATGTGGTCTACCGCTGGTCTCCGTTGAATCATGCATTGTCTACTTATTGACACATGATAATACTGGACACTTATTGCAGGCATTTTGCTGATATCATTTCTTATATTATGACCGTAATGAAATATGTTAGATAATACACTGCTCAAAAACATTAAGGGAACAACAAGTATCACAGTATGGCATAAGTAAATTCAACTTTAGGGATTTCAATCTGTCCAGTTAGGAAGCATAAGTGATTGGGAATCAATGTCACCTGTTTTGGTGCAAATGAAAGTGACAACCGGTAAACTGGAGGCAACAGCAAGACAACCCCCAAAAAGGGAATGGTTTTGCAGGTGGTGGCGTCAGACAATTGCTCTCTCCTTCCTGAAACCTTCAGTTTCTTTCATCCAGACCCGATGTGTGATTTGAGTGGTCACTTAATTCTTTTGAGCAGTGTATATGGGATGGATTGTTAATGGAAAAATGTATACCAACAACAATCAAGAACAACTAGACTGCATAACAGCTACAGTATATAACATGGACTACTAACATAGTTTTACAAACATGGAAAATGTCCCTCATGGACAATTACACAATTACCATGCCCTCGTCCATGGCTGGGTGGCAGCAAAACCCTGAGATAAGGCACTCCACTCAAGCCAATCAGAGCACAATAGAGCTTCTATTGTGCCTGATTGGCTAGAGTGGAGTGCTCTACTTCATTGATTCCAAATGGATAACACTGAACAACGTGTGAACATATCATTTTTAATGTGCTGGTCTTGGTCAAATAGGCTAAGCTTACATGGGAGTGAGTGACAATGCCTTTAAAAAAAAATTGGGGGGAGGATGATAAAAAAGCAGAGGTCAGAAAGACAGGTAGGGGGAGACGGAGTGCAAGGGCACAGACGTTCTGCTGAGCCAGGGCTCGTTTAGGGTCATTGTCATGTTGCATGATGAAGTGCTGTCCAATGAGTTTGAAGGCATTTGGTTTTATCTGAGAGTGCTGGGATAAACAATCATTTTTAACAATTAATCTAGCGATAATTTTTTCGATGCATTGATTAATCTAACGATTCATTTATTCAGTCCAATTCGATTTCCATTCGATTATCAAACATCTCCCCATTAATTGACTAGTAGCAATTTATATATGTAATATAATAAACCAACAACAACGAAACACAATATACACTATAAACACTATGCCCATTGATTAAATATCAACAAGTCGGCTAATCAAATCCGGTGTGTAACATAAACGTCACTTGCTCAGTCACGGCATGATAGTGAAGACAGTTAAATGTAGGGACTATTACGGGCGCCAATATTCCATTTAAAACCGGAATAGTCCTGGCATGTAACTGTGCTCACTGACCCATCGACAACAATCAATGAAGACATAAAGTTACAACCGTTTGTTGACTTACAGTGCTCTGTCATCTGCAGTTGCTCCCGGGTCGCACCGCTTCAGGTGCTAGGCGTTACCGTAATGCTAGAATGGAAGGCCATCTCCATTTTGCAAAGATGACATCCCGGAATTGTTTCCTTTTAAATTAAAAAATTCCCATACTTTAGAGGAACGAGTGCGTGCCTGTCTGCAGTCATATCATTAATAATGTATAGTGAGCCTGTTCCACTGTCAGCCATATAAGGCCCAAGCCATAACACCCACTCCACCATGTTTCATGGATGAGTTGGTATGCTTTCGATCATGGGCACTCTTTCTCCACACTTTCCTCTTTCCATCACTGTCTCCATGTTAATCTTCATCTTTGTCCACAATATCTTTTTGTAGAACTGTTGGGGTTCTTTTAGGTGCTTTTTAGTAAACTGTAATTTCGCCTTTGTGTTCTTCAGGCTTATCAGTGATTTCCATCTTGTAGTGTACACTCTGTAGTCCTGTTGTTGTCGTCTTCTATGTATGGTAGACTGACACATCTACACCTGCATCCAGGAGAGTGTTTTTGATCTGTTGGGCTTTTGTCAGGGTATTGTCTTCACCATAGAGTGTATTCTCCGGTCATCCACTAAAGTGGTCTTCCTGAGTTCACCAGTTATTTTATTTCTTGTTAATGTCATTGCATGCAAAGGATATGCAACCAAACATTCACAATTATTACTTTATTCTTCATTATGTTAAACTTTCCAATGTTTTTTGGTACCTGAAAATGGGGGGACCATGTACAAAAGGTGCTATCAATTCTGAGTGGTTCATCCGATATCTATGAATACACCCTAAAATTTGAGCTAACAGTCTGTACATAAACGAAATAACATACAAATTGTTACTGTCCAATGGATTATGGTGCGCACTGTATGTACATCAGGGTTTCCCGTAGCACTTTTTTGTCTAGGCGGCCGCCCAGACAAGACCAGATGCTTGCCTTAACTGCGCAATCCCCAAAAATAAATATGAAGTGTGATGAAGTGTGATGAGTCCGGCCATTAATGACATTTAATGTCATTAATGTCAGCAATAGACAGTGAACGTGTTCAGCATTACACATTTCGATAATGTTGCTTTTAACCCCCCACCCCGGATGAACCACACTTAACCGCCTTAACTAACCCATTTTATGGGGGAAACCCTGTACATATATTACAATGCATTGGTTGATTGGTAGTCCTGCTGTGTCCCTGTCCGCTCACATTGATCCTGATGGATACAGTACATGTCAGACTCCATCGCCCGCACTACACCTGTGCCTGCTCACTTACACAGCAATTCTCCATCGCAGTCACATCAGTGTGACAGCTTTCCATAAATCACTACTGATGATATTGGCATTGTGTGTGAACGTGGTGATATCTGAAGGGTGGATGTGATGTTCATATGTTAACAGTGTGGCCATAGAGTCTCCGACGCCTGACAGATGCAGGCAGCAATCCTCTGTTTTCTGCAGATTAGAGGATTAAGAGATGTAGGGCTTGTGCAATTTCCTTAATGCACCAGCACATTGAGTTCACTGTGCAGGGATCCCCTCTTTCCCCATTTCTGGTAGCCCATGTATTTTCCTGTGTGAGGTCTAGTCTGACCTCTTTGTTTACATATCGGCATTGACCCCTGACCTCTTTGTTTACATATCGGCATTGACCCCTGACCTCTCCACACCATGGTATAGCGTACAATACATTTAAAATCTACTCCAGCTGTATGTTGTGTTAGTGTGTAATTATTTGTTTTGGTAAGTTGAACTGGGCAGTTTTGCCCCTGGCTTTTATCTAAACTATATTGCCTTATTGGTACTTGGGAGTTAAATCATGTCCTGCTTTTATAATGTATTCCATTGGTTGAGTAGCCTCGTGTTTATATGCCTGTACTCCCTGGGATGCCCAAAGCTTTGAGGTATGCCTTTGATTGAGCAGATATAAATCCAGGCTAAATCCAATTCAAAGATTGATAAGTCCTTGGAAGTCAATTAATTAAATCTTCAATGCTCAAAAATCCCAAATTTCTCCTTAACTGCTGCCTCCAGTGTATGGATACCGCTGCAGTATTGGTTTGAATCCGGCCCACTCCTTTTTTTGCAAAAAATAAAAATCACACTGCAGATGCTACCTTTAAAATATACCTGGAATACGAAGGCTGTTGCCTTTTTGTTTGTACAGTACACACTTGACCAGACTGTACATTTCATCAATTTAGCCTGTATTGGTAATGGAGTTTTGGCTTAGACATTATAAAATCATACTTTACAAAATGCTTTTTAGCAAAGCTATTAAATATACCATTGCATGTCTGATTTTCAAGTGTTGTCTTGAACGGATTTTTAACATACTTTAGTATAAATTAATAAAAGAATACTTTCTATTATCCAGTGCTGAAATACTCTAGGTCAGGGGTGTCAAACTGGTTCCACAGAGGGCCTAGTGTATGCTGGTTTTTGGTCTTTTCAATTAGAGCCCAATTAAGACCTAGGACTACCAGGTGAAGAGAGATCCTAAACAATTAGTGACCTAATCACTCAGTCATGTACAAGGTAAAAGTGAAAACCTGCAGACACTAGGCCCGATGTGGAACCGGTTTGACACCCCTGGTCTAAATTCTAAAGAAACCCCTCATTGAACTTTGATTTCTGGGTTCTCTTACTGGTCGTAAAGCCACTTGAACTATCAGACGTTTTAGGATGTGTCCTTTTCAGAAAGAAATAAAGGATATGCATTTCTAGACCAGCTAAATATTTTTAGGCTGACTCACTTTTATAACTTTTCTTGGAATGATGGTTAATCAACTGGAGGAGTTTATAAATGAAAATGCTCCATTGAGAATGGCTTTGTCCAGACTGAGACTAGCTTGGTTTAATGATCCTGCTCTACTGAGCCAATTTAGCCCTGTCACAAATCAACATGTTCAATTCTCTGGACAGGCTTTTTGGGCCTGAAGGCAGTGTACATTAAAATGTATTAATTGTGACAGAAGCAGATTTTATTTTTGTGTTTATTTCAGC
This sequence comes from Umbra pygmaea, assembly GCA_016801145.1. NCBI lineage: Eukaryota > Metazoa > Chordata > Actinopteri > Esociformes > Umbridae > Umbra > Umbra pygmaea. The sequence goes on from JACXGM010005619.1 coordinate 7,196, forward strand.
TTTATTTTACCTGGACACATTCATAAATACATAAAGAAAACTCTTATTTATACACAGTGATTACAATAAAAAAAAGTGAGTAGACACTAACGTACATATATTCAGACGGTAGGCACCATATGCCTGTTGTAATTACATAACTTAAAGCAAGCTTTTTATTTATTAATTAGAAGATGATTTCTTTAACTAGAAACTTGTTTAGTTTAATGTGGTGTTGGATATTCAGCACAGTCATGCAGAGTGTTTTTTCCTTTTGCATCTCCTCTGTGAGTAGGGAGTACTCAGCAGCAATCACAACTCATTTAGATGGAGTGTAAGATACTAACTACCACGTACCGACTATGTCTCGCCTCTAACCGCCCCACTCTCCCACAACATACTGTGTGACTGGCAATACCACGTAGAATTAGAAATTGTCCAAATAATTGCATTAATTTGAATCAGAGAAAAAAATGTGCAGCGTTAAATTATGTTCTGTTGCAATGGGTGGCTGGTCTGACAGGTACGATGTATTGGGACAGAAAGGGTCAACCAACTAAATGTTGATACACTCGAAGACTGCTGATACCATTAACAGTGTCATACACTGTTCTGGGTATTTAGCATATTTTTCATTTTGACAGCCAAAGAAGGCCACTTGAATGAGCGTGAAAGTGCTCTGGGACCTCATATTGTCATTTAGAATGGCTGGTACTCTCAGGTAAGAAGATCTTTGAATAGGAGGATCTTGTTTTTCTAAGGAAAAGATTGAATGTCACAGGTTAATACACTGCTTATGCATCTCCTTTCTCATTTGGTGTAGGCGTAGACTTTTGGTTGTGCCGCTTTCGGATAAATGCAGGGCCGAAGGGGACGCACCAGAATCACACACAGGTCTGTTGTTTGCCGTTTTCTCATTTCTCTGAAGGTACATTTTACCCTTTCTCTAAACAGCCAGTGTTTGTTTGTCTGAAGGCGTGGTGCCACGGGAGTCATTAGGTAGGCGGCACTGTGCGTACAGATTTGAGGAGAGGCTTCTGAAAACAGATTGGAGTGTGCGTAGGCAGGGTTAATGGGGACCGCGGACTTTGTGGGTTGTTGAAACGACGCTGTCTGTGAAGCAGGCAGGTGCTGAGGGAGCCGTGGGTTGGCGTGACATGCTGTGCATGTTTTAAATGTGACAGAAAAAAATAAGAAGACAACAAAAAGGGTTAAAACCAACAAATGTAAAACATAAACAGAAACACATCACTGGTTCAGATGCTGCTGTTTGAAGCTACACTATGTCATTGTACTGCACACTATGAATAGTTAGTGTGGTGCTTCCTCTCCAGCTGAACACTGTTATCTATCTAGGATTATCGAATAATTATATTTGATTTATTATTAATTAATGATTTAGCCTCGTGTTATGCTATTTCCTCAGCCACTTTGCAAATGCCTAAAAACATAAATATAGAAAACTTCATCGACTTCAACTTCCATATTGTCCGATTTTGTTGTGTCCGCCGTCTTTAGGATAGAGCACTCTGGTTCAAGCATTGAGCTAAATGGATGTACTGTGGACTCTTAAAGGTCATGCCACGACTATTCATTCAACTTCTCTTGACAAGCCAAGTAATGTTGACAACTGAATTACTCGATCCTAGCAATATCTTCACACCACTTAAATAAGCAAACAATCGTTATCCCTTCTTAGCTAGCAAGCAAAGCACAATACTGACAAAATTAACTACCTATCCTAGCACTGCCCCTTCAACCCTCCTGTCAGGTGTTTTCTGACCTGCATTGTATCTTGATTCGTTAGTCACTACTTAGTGGGAAAGGACTAACACAAAAAGTATGTATTACTGAGATCGGGCGACCACTGGAGAAGTGCTGTTAGCATATTTATTAGCTAAACCCTCTCATAATAATGATGTCACTAAAGTAGTTTTAGATGTAGTATAATGGTAGCTAGCTAGCAAATACTAAGAACAGCCCAGGTTGGCAAAATCTGATTAGGTTCATGTGCCCTCTGCAAAACAAATAAGCAGATTCATAAAATACAATGTTTGGCATTGGGCTATAGGCCTCCTTAGCGTAACGATAAGGAAAACTATTTCCAAATATGTATTTTTTATTAGTGTTGCACCATTTGTCTTACAGTGCATTATATAACCAAATACAATTCCAGTATCACATATAAAATGGGCTACAATAACCAGGACCAGGAGAAACTAATCGGGGCGACACAGAATCTAGTGCATGCAATACGCCGACAGTAACAAACCAGTTGTGAAGTACAGCATTTAAAATAAAATCTTTCTCATTTGCCCTTTTATGGTAAAAGTCTTACAAAATGGCATGTTTAATTTGTAGGAATATTAGCTAACTTTTGATTAATGGCATTGGACTGGCCACAACCCTTTAATTGTGGTGTCTTTAAAAATGATTCCAGTTTATTCCTTCCAGTGTTTGCTAATTTTCAATTCCTTACCATATGTCTTTCAAATGTGTTCATGGAAATTACGTTTGTGAAGAGACCTCCATTCATTTGCTTAGTTTCTCCACAAGTTGAATAAATTAGAGTACACATTTGTATTCATCTGCATATGAGTATGTTGTTAACCTTGTGGCATTCTTTGTTTATAGATGACCATCTTTTACCCTCCTTTGATCTAGCATATAATACATTGGTTAAAGGCTACACTCCCCAAATGCCCTGCCTCCTACGCATCCTTAGCTAGTTCAAAATATTTTACAGTAACATTCTCCTCAGTAGGTTAATATAATCAAATAGTGCTAATACAAGGTATAAAATGTATTTACGGTTTACTGTAGTGTTCAGCAGTGATTTGATATAGAACAAT